>PVKP010000172.1:0-110784 GCA_004027715.1 Plecturocebus donacophilus
AGGAATATCTTTGTGGTGTTCTCTGTATTTCCTGGACTTGAATATTGGCCTGCCTTGCTAGGTTGGGGAAGTTTTCCTGGATAATCTCCTGAAGAGTATTTTCCAGCTTGGATTCGTCCTCTTCGTCACATTCAGGTACACCTATCAAACGTAGATTAGGTCTTTTCACATAGTCCCATATTTCTTGGAGACTTTGTTCTTATTTCTACTTCCTAACAATTCACTACAGACAGAAACCCCACACACACACTTACACACATGTACACACATGTTCCATCACACATCAACACCACACAAGCAGTCACATACTCTTCATGCATGGATAGATCTGTGTTTTAGTCTGTTCTCATGCCGCTAATAAAGACCTACCTGAGGCTGAGTAATTTATAAAGGAAAGAAGTTTAATGGACTCATAGTTTCACACAGCTGAAGAGGCCTCACAATCCTGGCAAAAGGCAAAGGAGAGGCAAAGGCACGTCTTACATGGTGGCAGGCGAGAGAGTGTGTGCAGGGGCACTGCCCTTAATAAAACCATCAGATCTCATGAGATGTATTCACTATCACAAGAACAGCAAGAGGAAAGACCTGCCCCCATGATTCAATTATCTCCCACCAGGTCCCTCCCATGACACACAGGAATTATGGGAGTTACAATTCAGGATGAGATTTGGGTGGGGACACAGCTAAACCATATCACCATGCACATCATACACAGGTGCACAAACACGCACAGAAGCCACTAGACACTATACACACACTGATTTTTCCATTCACTTATTTTTCAGTGGGTTTTTGTCATCTAAAACGTGCTGATTGTTCCCTTCACTTGAAAAAGTTCGAGTTCACTCCTGAAATTGCCAACTTTGAAAGAAAGGAAGCAAGACAAAACTTTTAACTTGGTTCTGTTCCTCTCCTAATTTCATTATGCGTATTAAATTTTTATTGTTGACATTCTTGTTTAAAAGGAAAATCATTGGTTTGGTTTTTTTTTTTTTTTTTTAGCTTTCAGATGTTTTATGGACCTTCTAATGGCACGTTTGGTGAGAAATTAATTATCAAAGATTTGCAGAGAGTTTTAAATTAGATTTTTTCTGCTCTTGAAGGCAAACAACTGGTACTGTTTTTGTCACTAATATAAGGTTCTCATTGCTGCCTTTTTTTCTGTACAATGAAATGATAAAAACAAATCTTCAACTTATTTTAATGTGCTAATTGGGGGTTATTACAGCTCATTTTATTTACATTAAGATAAAAAAGCACCAATTCATTTTCCTTGCACAAACTACTTAGAAAAGATTATAATTGCCTCCTATACAAACGTGTATTTGTAAGGAGACATGACATAAAGCTAAAGGCCTCGAAAGAAAATGGTTCGGGCAGTAGGCTGGACCAAACCCATGCTTTTCTAGATAGAGACATTATTCCTGAACAGACTTCCCTTTTGGGTTTCTGACTCATGCAAATGGTGTTACATACTCTGCAAGAAATAAATGTTGGTAGGAAGTAGAAAAGTCCTGAAAGAGAAAGGGAAACTAATACAAGATTATTTCAGAGCACTTACACTGCCCTACACAGAGTTTTAGGATTATTCTGTATTAGGTGAATACACAACAGTGTAGATTAAAGAGTAGCTGCTTTTCAGTGTCATCGGGGCTCATGTATTTGGCCACAAAAGGATGCAGACATCCAGTGTTTGACACTGCCATGGTGGGTGTTCTCTGGCTAGCATTCCTGATCCTTTTACACACTGATTCTTGTCAATTTCCCTCCTGCTGCTTCACGTTTCAAAATATTCTCAGGGTTTTAAACGTGCCATAGCTAATTACCACATAGGATGACAGGTATAAAGACACATCATTAGAAAATAATCAGATAATGCTTCTGTTTAATAGTTCCAATTAAGCAAATACTTGCATGAAACGATTACAAAGGGCTTGGCTTGCGGAATTACATTTTCTAAGTTTTAGGCTTACCTTTATCTCTCTTTAGGATCTTCACAGAGTTAGAATCTTTTTGGAGGCTGGGAGAGTACCAGTAGCTTTGCTGTGTTTTGCTTGCATGTTTATGGGGAGAAAATAGCAGTAACAAGAGAACTCACTCACCCACCGTGTTCCCCTGGGACGACGATGTTGAATGGGAGATGGATACACTTGGAGTGAGAACTGTCTGTTGCTGCAACCACCTGTCAGCCGCTGTGCAAGGTATAACATCCCATTTCCTCATGCACTTGGTTTTATGGCTTTTTAAAATCCATTGCTGGCTCTTGCCTCCCCACGTAGAAATTATTGGTCATGGATGTTGTCAAGGAAAATTTGCAATGGATGGAGGTAAACAGGCAAGGAAGATTTTATTCAATGCTACTGCAATAGGGATCAAGACCATTGCAATAGAGGAGAGAGATTGAACTCTACTTGGATACAACAGAGCCCGCTAGGGAGGGATTTATAGCCAACACTCGGGGTGAGGGAGTCACTGGATGGAAAATTACTAAGAGGAGCTCAAAGGAGGAGAAGCGGGGGATTCTTACTAAATTGGCTTAGCAGGATTCTTGCTGGAGCTGGGCTCAGCAGGCCAAGGATTAAGTCTACCAAAGAGGAGTCTGACAACAGATTGGTCAATAAGTGATTCCGGCCACTGTGCAGAGTAACTTAGAAGCTTGTAGGGGGAAAGAGAAGGTCACTGGGCCATGCCTTAGAGCTATTCTCAGCTTGGCTCAATGAACTGGAATAGCCTCCTGTGAGGGGCACATGCTGCAGTCACTGGGCCATAAATTGATCTTCTCTGGGGGTCATTCTTTGCCAGAGAAGAGAATATTCTAGCAACAAAACAGGCTGCCTCAAGTCCTCTTCTGTCCTTTCACCTGAGAAGCATGGAGTCTCATGAGAATGAGATACCAAGACCCCACTATTTCACTGGGCTCCACATGGAGAGAGACTGTGAGTCACCACCCAGGACATTCCTTCTCCTTATGAGGAGGAAAGGCACCAGAGGGTGTCAGTCACCATTTCAGGCCAATCACATAGGTGCTGACAGGGCTGGGATCCAGACGTGACTCAGTTTCCCACCTCCCTGGCTGATGGTCTGTTACCACTGGCAGTTCCCCATTCATCCCCGATTCTTGGTCTCTCCCGTTCCCTCATCTCTCAAATATGCATGGAGTATAACTGTGGACATTTTAAGGGACTTTAGAAATTGGAGCACAAAGTCCGTCTCTCTGCCTTCTGTCTTCCGGAGGCACTGGGATGCCCTCACCCGAGCTGCGTATGTGAGTTCTGTCTCATTTCTCCAAGCCTCCTGACAAGGCCTTGCCATGTGTGCATCCCCAGGGGCTGGGGAGGACGAGGGAGCGCACAGGCAAGAAGGACTGGCCATGAAGGCAGCCGATTATTCTAGGGTGGGTGGCTGGGTGGGGAGGGCTGGGCTGTGGGGCACAGTGCGGTCACTGTGTGGAGCAGAGGCAGACCTGATGCCGGCACCGCCCTCCTGATGTAGAGTGCCACTTACCCCCACCGCAGACTCACCCGGATGGCTCCCAAGCTGGCACCTCGTCTGTAGCAGCAGGTGCTGTTCTTCGTCCTGTTTTTAGAACTCTAAAGGAACAAATGAGTGGTGAAGCCTAGAAAATGATTGGAGATATACGGGGCCCCGGTCTGGGGGGAGTTGAGTCTGCTGTCTCCTTCCAGCCAGCAGGTCACAGCTGATCGCATCCCGCCCCCACCCCACCTGCCCACCTCAGTTTCCTATGACTCCCTTGTAGACCCCAGCCTCCAGAGCCAAGGTTCTTTTACTGCCCAGGCAATACCAGGTTTATGGCACAAACACCCAAGTGACTAGGCCTGCCCTGAAATACCTCTTTCTCCAAGTAGCCACACTCTGCCCACACACTGGTCTGGCTGAGATCCGTAAAGCTCACTTTGGTCCCTCCTGGTCTCACACATCCCTTCCTTGGTCTTCCTGTGGCCCTTGGATTCTCCTCCACCCAACCCTCCACCTCCACATCCTGCTCGCCAACTGATTCAAAGCTGTTTGAAGGCAGAGTCAACTCTGACATCGCTCTGTGTCACTTTTCCTGCTGAATACTTAATCGATAGTTAGGAAATATGTTGCCTGAATGCCATATGCCTGAAAAAAAACCAATGTGTTAAAAATCGCCATGTTTCCTGAATGTTATCTTAGGATACTGTGCTGAAGAAGAAGGGTGAGGGGACATCCGTGATGCACCTGTTACGTAGAACCTGGACAGAGACTTGGTCACAAACCTGATGCAAGGCTGCGTCAGTCGTCTCTGAGTCAGCTGCAAATTAGGGAGACCTGGTCTCCCTCTCCTAACTTTTGCTGGCTAGGAAGATGGTAGCATCCAGCTGATGCCTAGAGACAGCTATGGATTCTGAAGAGGCAAAAACGACTCATTGTCTCACTTCTAAAAGTTATTTCCCTCCCTCCCTTCCTTCACTCAGCCCGCCTTGCATGTCAGCACAAGGTCGTTTTTCATGGCCTCGACAGGGGATCTTATTAAGCACATAATGAGTCAGCAGAGGTTACCTTGAGCAGGGACCAGTGACCACCGGTTGTATATCTTCATTTTAAAACTGCAGCCACAGATGCCTGCTGTACCGAGGATGCTGTTCTCTCCCCAGACCCACAAGAAGAAGGGTGCTAATGATGTTCCAACTGTTGATGGCTCTTTGGCCCCAGGAGACAGACTGGGAGGGTGGACCACTTGCTTGAGTTCAGGGAACCAGAGATGAGGGAGCTTTCCTAAATAGACCCAGCTGTGCCTTCTACCAGACATGGAATTGTCATGTTGTTTTCTTGTCTTGTTTTGTTTAACCTCCTTCATTTCAGGGACCTCAGGCTATAATTAATTCTTGAACATGGCAATAAATCAAAGCTTTGAAAATTATAGAAAACTCCCCCCATCCCCACCCCCCAACAGACACGTGGCTGTGCTGGGTGCTTTAATGCTCTCTTCTCTCATATTGTGTCATATCTAACCACCCGAAACTCGGGCAGACATTCCAGGAATTGGTTCTGAGACTAATTTCATGTTCCCCTCTATAGAATTTGGAGTGAAAAAATAAAAATCGAACTGGAAATAGCATCCCTTACCCAGTCTGGGCCATCTCATTTTTTTTTTTATTGGATGTAGACATCCCTAGACGCTGTGAATCCTCGTCAAGAATGACTTCACCGCCAAAGTCAACCACTTCACTCTCAGCAACGGCTGTCATTTCCATTTTTAAGATGCACACTTTGCCTATAAAAGCATTCACAACGTAATCTCTACTCCACTGTAGTATCCTGCAAATGGGCCTCTGTAATTGATGAGAAATAAAAATAATATAAAAAGGCAGGAGATGGCAATACAGAAAACCTTCTGTGCACAAGGCATGGGTGAAAAAATAGAACAGCCCCCAGGCTAATCCATGCCCTTTCAAATTGCTATTTCTTTTGTTTTCTCGCCTGCATCCCCCCAACGCTCCCAGATTTAAATCTCTAGCCTCCACAGTATCAAGCCGAGGAACAAATATACTTAGTTCTCTTAATGAGCTGCTTCCTCTGCATTCATTTTGGAGAAAAAGCTCCAGCAGAGAAGCTCGGCAAAGGGAAACAGAACATTCCAGGACTGATTGAAGCAGAGACAATGATTCTGCAACAAGCTTGAAAGACTCTCGATCTGTTTCCTACTTGCCTTCCAGCCTTCTCTTCCTCTAAAAGATCTGGGAGCACTGAAGGCAACAGGTGCAAGTCAGATAAGGATGACTTTTAAGGGAAGTTGGCTTCATTTCAGGCACTGAGGTTTGAATCCTTGCGCCCCCGCCTAAAAGCTGTGTGATGTAGGCCTCAGTTCTGTGGGCCTCAGTTTCTTCATCTGTAAAATGGGCTTCATAAGAGCATCTCTCTCAAAGACATTCTGTGTGTGTGTGCCTCTGTCTGTGTGTTAAAATAAACAACACATGTAAATCACTTCAGATCTGTACTTTATTTGAAAACCTATTTATTTGAAAACTACTGTGAACCCAGTATGGGGTTGGAAGCGCTAAGGCAAACTACCCTGCTAGGCGCACTGCTTCCTAACCCTGATCGTCAGGGTCACCTGAAATAGCCGAGCAAGAGGCAGCATGATGGATCTCTTGTGCCTGCCAGGTTGGACCCGGGAGTCTCCCAAAAAGTGTCAGTGAAGGAAAGGAAGCAACAGTCACGAGGGCGAGATCTGAGCTTCACACGTGTCTTCTCACTCAATCGTCACAGCTACCTGGGGGCGATCAGTGGATCCCCAGCTGCAAGCTGCAATGGGAGCCTCACTGGCGAGAAACAACAGAGGATCCAGGGAACCTGTATTATAGAAATGGGGGTGCCTGTCAAGGAATACTTTCAGGAAGAGGCAGGGACCTGATGTGGTATCGTTGAAGAAAGTATTTCTCACTCTCTGTTAAGCTGGGCCTAACAGGGGGAGCCTCAGGGGACTCACTTTTGAACTTCTGAAGCAGCTTGAGAAGTTAATGGAGGTAAAACTATCTGAAGAGAAGCATGTTCCTTAAATGCACGCAAGGTAACAAAAACCACTTGGGAGATTTTCAGTCTGCAGCTGCCTCCAGAAAACGATCCACAATCGTTACACATTGTGAACATGCATGTCGAGAGTATGGACGGTGCTGGAAGGGCTTTGAACTCAAGCAGTTGTGGGCCCTCATCCCACGTTTGCTGTGCACCTACTGTTGGGCCCTGAACCTGAGCCTCCTGTTGCAGCTGGGGATCTACCTGCTTGCCCCAGGTAGTCACGAGAATCAGGTGAGAGGATGTGTGTGAAGCTCAAATCTGGTCCCCCTGACTGTCACTTCCCCTGCTTCACTGACACTTGTTGGGAGACTCTCTCAGGTGTCCAACGTTGCAGGTACAAGAGATCTTTCATGCCGTCTCTCCATTCCCAACACGACATAATGTGATTAGTTTTCAGTTTGCTGTGAAATGCACTTCGTGATTATAGGACTTTTTCAAACAATGTACCTGTAATGAATGTTCCATAAGCATGCATCTCTGCTCAGGTGGAAATGTTTCCAAGACAGCGGTATGAAATGGAGGTTTGATGGTCTCATAGACTGAGATGCTCACTCCACGTTCATTCACTCCACAGGTTTCATTAAGAACCCAGGATATGCTAAGACTTCTCTCCCAGGTACTGAAGCTGCAGGAGCAGATAACGCAGCCATTGGCGGTGTTCTGGGGATGATGCCCCCACAGGAAGCCAGTTCCTGACCCTACTGCATGCCTGCTATCGATGGGATTCAAGACATGCTACCCCCAAATATGCACCTTGGCATTAGAGAAAACAGCAGAAACACAAGGTTGCTCTCTTCCCATCGCCCTTCTCCCCTGGAGCAGATCATAGAACCTAGGGAGGGTTTTCCAGACCTTCCCTGATGTGGGTTATGAGATCCTCATGTGTGAGGTACCCTTGCTGTGCCTGAAGGAAAAGAGCATTCTTATATCTGGAGACACAGGGACGCAGAGAAGGATCTGGACAAACAGGCCTGGCTAAGCAGCCCCAGCTCATCACCATGACTCACCTTTGCAGTTACACTTCCTGATGATCTACTTCTTTCAAGCTAGCTTAAAACACAATGGTATACCCATTTCTTTGGGTTTTCATTTCCTTATAGCAGGTTCCATGGTCACATAAGCCTTATATTAAATAAACGTGTATAGTTTATTCTTTTCTTTTGTTACAGGGGCATCAGCCATGAATTTTGCAATGAGTGAAGAAAAGATACTTCTCCTCCCCTATACCACTGCACTCACTTGGCAACCACTTACTCCCTCCACCCTCTCCAGTCTGGCTTCCACGCCTCCACGTCCTCCAGGCGACGCCAGTAGAAGCTGCTGATGGCCGTCATGACTTCAATCCAAAGCATGTCCCTCGGACGTCCTCAGACCCCACGTTTCTGTATTCTCCACGTTGAACCATCGCCTTCTTCACTCACTCTCATCCCCTCCAAGCTACACTTTTTATTCTTTTCTTTTAAAGAATAACTCTATAATCATTGCCCCGGTCAAGAAACAGACCTTGGCCAGGGTCTTAGAGAGAGCCTGGGACTGCTCCATGCCTCTTCCCAGTACATCCCCCATCCCTTCTCCTTACAGATATTCACTGTCCTGACCTCTTTTTGATAACAATTGTCTTGCTTTTACTTATTGCCTCGCCACCTACACGTCTCCCTGAACAACAGAGCTGAGGCTGTGACTGCCATTGATCTTTATATAAAAGGGATTAGAATGCCTGCGTTCTTTGTGACACACTTCTTTGGCTTATCACGTACTTCTGAGATTCATCTGTGGTGACGTGTATAGCTGCAACTTACTTATTTCCATTTCAAGTGTCCCACAATTTATGTATCCATAAATACGGCTCATAGACGTTTACTAGTCTATCTGTAGCTTGCAGCTCTGAAAGTTCCCTGTGCACGTCCCCAGCATAAAACATGGGCTCTCCTCCAACAGGAAATGGCTAAGCCTCAACCCCTCCTTTTGCCAGACCTTTAAGCTTTTACCACGCTGATGTGTACATATTGAGATTTCATTGTGGTGTTCATTTGTATTTTCCTAATTAGTAATGAGGTTGAGTATCTTTATTTATGTGTATTGACCGATGCATTTCGTCTTCCTGGTCATGCCTGCATATTATATATGCAACTTTGAAGCCATTGACGGGTTCTGTTGAGTTGTTCATCTCCTCCATGGTGATTATTAAAGTTCTTCCTGTCATCTGCACACTGGTCTGCTATTGATTATATTTGATCTCTTCCCCGACGACGTGACATGTCTTTTCACTCACTCTGAGGTGTCTTTCGGTAAGCCTTCATAACTTAAATGTAATTAAATTTATTGATCCTTCATTTTATAGTTAGTTCTTTTGGCACCTTGTTAAAAAATTGCTTTCTTGCCCTTTATAACAATTCTTGATTTATAGTATGACAAATTATCCTACCTTGTTCTTCAATTGCTTTATCTGTTTGATCCTCCCCTGAGGTTATTGGTTTTTATATGCTGCTCTCTTTCTACATCGGTGTCAATACATCACTGCCTTAATTATTTTAGTATTATGATGGTAGATTGTTGGAGTCATGGCCCCCAGTGTATCACACCAGCGTTCATTTGTGTATTTTCCTCTCACACTGTGATTTATTTTGGTTGGTGGGACACCAGCAAATGTGACACAGAGTGTGTCTGCACTTCTTCTCTTGAACGCTGCTTGGAGGGGGCCACAGTGTGAATAAATCTGGCTGGAAGGACCACACGTGGACAGTAGTAAGGTCCTCTCAGCCACAGTGGCCAAATCCAGCTCAGCACCTCCAAATGCACCCTTGAGACCAGGCAGGAAAACTCACGGAGTGAAAAAGAGTTGTCATTGTTTGGGGTATTTCATCACCCAGCAAAAGATCCCTGAAACAGCAGCCATAGCCATGCTTGGGTCTTAGTGCTTCCCTCCGGTCCACAGGCTCCTCCCCAGCTCCGATCCCTCCATGCAGGGACGTCCCCGCCAGAGTCTCTCCCTGGTGTCTCTGCGCCCACTTACTCCATCCATTCTGCTATCTTTGAAAATTCAAAGTATAGAAAAACGCACACAGAAATGTAACAAACCTCTTTGTACTCAACATCTTTATAAAATATCATTGGCTATTTCAATGCAGATTGTTCAAAATATGGAAGAAATACTATATATGTTTTAAAATTCCCTTTAGGCCCTTCACAGCATCATAGTCTTCCTTCTTCTTCCTGTAAAGAGCACTCCAGAAGTAACCATTGTCAGATTATCTGCATGTATCTTTCTGTCAAAGTTTTTATTTATCTACTACATACACACACACACACGTGCACGAACACACATGTAATGTTAACCACGAAATCTCGTTAGATTATGTGTGAATTTTTGTTTGCATAAGTGTGACAATTCTAGACATGTAATTCTGTTATGCCTTTTTTAACTGAACCTCATTTTTGAAACACTGTTTGGCTGATTCACACAAAACAAAATCAATTCTCTAATGGCTGAATAGTATTCTTACAGGATTATATCATAATTTAGTTACACATTTCTTAGTTGATGAATGCTGGCAATTTCACTGTTTCTCTTGCTCTGACGATGCTGCAGAGGAAACCTTCGTGCAGATCAACTGGAACACACAGACAGGAGTTTCTGGTCTATGCTAGAAACAGCAGGATTTCTGGGTGCTAGTGTTAATCTCAGCCTTACTAACCAATGCCAAATGCCCTCTGAAAAGTGATTATTGAGTTACATACCCACCTGCTGTACATGAGTTCTCCTTTCTCACCTTTGCCAACAATTGATATTTATACACATTTACATAGTTTATTTTATAAAAAGAACTTCCCCTGAGGTTATTTTAGAAAGGGCCTGTGAATATAAATTCTCTAGGTTTTTATATATCTGAAATACATGCATGGGTGTTTTTATTTAGCTTTCAACCTTGAGTCATAACAGAGTCCAGTATAGAATTCTGGGTTGATGTTTATCCTTCCCAGCCCTTTGAGATCCCTCCTCAAGGTCTGAAGACATTTGCTGTGCTCTCATTCTCATCCTTCCATCAGAGATGCTTTCCTTCTACAAATATTTTAAATGCCTTCTCTTTTGGAAACTTCTGCAGTTTTATTACATGGTTTCTCGATTGAGATTTAATTTTATAGTTTGTGCCTTCAGTATTTGGATTTTGCATTATCTCTCTCTCAGGATTCTTTTAAAGTGTGAATCTTCATTATCAGTCTTCATATCTCTTCACGTTTCCACCTCTTTATCTCTCTGTACAACATTTAGGCTGATTCCCTTGGTTCTTTCACTTCCTTAATATTCTCTTCAGCTCTATCTAGCTTCTTCTTCAATCAATCTATTAAATCATTTTTCCTCCTGATAATTTTCTCTTCTAGAATTTCTCTTTGGTTACTTAAAAAATCTACCTACTCACCTTTCATGCTTTGTAATCTCCACTTACAGCCTGCTTTTCCTCCTTTATGTCTCATCTTTTTGTTCCTATTGTTGATATGTTGTAGTTTAGTCAATATTTCTTCATGTTTGAAGCACGATTCCACACTTCAGATTGTTCCACCATATTGCCTGAAAGTTTACAACTCATTCTTCACCCAGCAGCGAAAAAAAAGTGATCTATTAAAAATGGAGATCCATCCAGATTCTTCCCATGGAGAGTTTTGCCAAAGGTTTAAAAAAGAACATTATTTTCACCCAATGTCTTTCAGAAAATAGAAGACAAGGGAACATTTTTCAACTCATTTTACGAAGCTAGTGATATGTTGTTATTAAAACCCAGAAAAGACAGTAACAAAAAATCCAATAACAACTATAATATCTCTTATGAATATGAGTTAAAAAAAGCATTAACAAACTATTGAAAAATAGAATTCAGCAAAGTAAAAATAAATTATAAAGCATGATCAAATGGGGCTTATTCCAAGAATGGAAAGATGGTCCAATGTTTGAAAATAACCAAGGTAACCTATCCCATTAACAGGTTAAAGAAGAAAAATTGCATGATATATCAACCAATGCAGAAAATGTTTTTGACAAAATCAACACCCATTCATAATATAAATTCTTAGAAAAATGATATGGGAACTTCCTCAACTTGACAAAAAAGATCTACAAAAAGTCTTCAACTAACATGAGACATAGTGGTAAGAAACTGGATACTTTATTCCTTAGAAGGAGAATGAGAAAGGATGTCTGATCTGGTTTTCAATACAGTCATGAAAGTTCTAGCCAGATAAATAAGATATATAAAGTAACCTAAAGACATAAAGATTGAAAAAGAAGGAATAAAACTGTCACTGTTTGCAGATGGCATAAGTGTCTACATAGAAAATCCCAAGGATTCCACAAGAGAACTAATAAAGAAGTTCAGCAGTGTTGCAAGATACTAGATAAACACACAAACATCAATTGTATTTTTATATGTCAGCAATGAACATAGGACACCAAAATTAGAATGTAATATGATTTATCATTACTTAAAAAACAAAATATGTAGGTATCACTCTTACAAACCACATACAAGATTTGCATGCTGAAAATGACAAAATCCTGAAGAAAGAAATGGAAGCTCTAAATAAATGGAGAGACATACAGTATTCATAAATTGGAATATTTACTACTCACATAGTAAATATGTCAATTTTCCCTTAAGTGAGATTCAGTTTTAGCACAAATTGTATCAAAATCTCAGCGAATATTTTTTGTAGATATAGATGAGGCTATTCTGAATGTTATAAAGGACCTAGAATAGATAAAAAACAATTTTGAAAAAGAAGATAGAAGAGGGAGAATTTAACCTATGCAATTTAGAGACATTATTTAGTTATGGTAATCTAGAATGGATGGTACTGGCTGATGGACAGGCTTATGGATAATGGAACAGAACAGAGAATCACAAAATAGATTCACACAAATGTTCTTAATTGATTTTTGACTAAGGCGTAAAAGTAAGTCGATGGAAGAAAGACAGAATTTTTAACCAGTGATGCTTGTTATGGATTGAATGGTACTTTCCAAAAAAGATATGTCAGAGTTCTGGTCCCTAGTACCTCAGAATGTGGCCTTGTTTGCAAAGAGGAGCCTTACAGAGGTAATTAAGTTAAAATAAGGTCATTAGCAAGGACCCTAATCCAAAATGACTTGGTGTCCTTACAAGAAGGGAAAATCTGGACAAAGACAGGCATATACCAAGGAAATATGAAGCAAAGGCAGGAAGAACTCCATGTAAAAGTAAAGAAAGAGATTGGGATGATGTATGTACATGAGCAGGAATGAGAGGTATTGCCAGCAAACTCCCAGAAGGTAAGGGGGAAGCAACAAACAGATTCTCTCCTCCAGTCTCAGAAGGAAGCAACCCTGCTGAACTTGGTCTTTGACTTCTGGCCTTCAGAGCTGTGAGATAATAATTTCCTGTTGTTTAAGGCACATAGTTTTTGATGCTTTGTACAGCAGCCCTAGCAAACTGATACAATGCTGGAGTGAGTATTCACATTTAATAAAATAAACCTCAACCTAAGGCTCATCCCTTATACAAAAATTTACCAAAAATGGACTATGGAATTAAATATAACATATAAAACTAGAAAACCTTTAGAAAAAACAATGGAGAAAATTGTCTGGATCTAAGGTAGACAAAGACTTCCTAGACTTGGCACCAAAAGCACAATCTCCAAATAGAAAAATAAATTTGACTTTATCAAACTGAAAATCTTTTCCCAAGAGCCTGTTAAGAGGATAAAAAACAAGCTATGGATTGGCAGAAAATATCTGCAAACTGTGTATCTGACAAAGGATTATTATCTAGAATGTATAAAAAAACTTTCCAAACTCAACAATAGGGAAAGAAAGCAATTCAATTAGAAAATAAGCTAATGACATAAAGGGACATTTCACCGAAGAGAATAAACAGCTGTCAAGTAAACACATGTTCAACATCATTAACCGCAGGAGGAACGCAAATTAAAATCACCATGAAGTAGCATTGCACCCATATCAGAATGGCTACAAGAGAAAATAGTGACAATACCAAATGCTGGTGAGGATGCTCTCACACCACTGGTCAGAATTGAAAATGATACGCTCACACTGGAAAACAGTTTGAGATTTTTCTGCAAAATTCATGCTTTTTTTTTTGAGACAAAGTTTCACTCTTGTTGCTCAGGCTGGAATACAATGGCGTGATCTCGGCTCACTGCAACCTCTGCCTTCTGGGTTCAAATGATTCTCCTGCCTCAGTCTCCCTAGAAGCTGGGATTACAGGCAGATGCGGCAATGCCCAGCTAATTTTTGCATTTTTGGTAGAGACAGGGTTTCATCATGTTGGTCAAGGCTGGTTTTGAACTCCTGACCTCAGGTGATCTGCCCTCCTTGGCATCCCAAAGTGCTGGGATTACAGGTGTGAGCCACTGTGCCCAGCCCATGCATTTTCTTTTCTTTTCTTTTTTAAAAAAGCAACTGCCATCCAATCCATCAATTGATCAATTGCACTTCTGGGCCTTGATCCTAGAGAAATCACATTGTCATGCAAAAACCTATAAGAAAATGTTTATTGCAACTTCCTTCCAATGGCTCCAAACTGGAACCAGCTCAGATGTCCTTCAACAGGTGAGTGGTTAAACAAACTGTGGTATGTTCATACCATGGAACACCACTCTGCAAAAATCTGAGCAGACTTTTGATATGCTCCACAGTCTGGATGAATCTCCAAAGAATTGTCCTGATGGAGGTAGCCAGTGCTCAAAGGTTATATACTTTGCAGTTCCACTCCTATAACATTCTTGAAATCACAAAATTGTAGAAATAGAGAACAGAGTCGTGCTTGCCAGGGGTTGAGGAGGAGTTTGGGACAGGAAGGAAGTAAGTAGGTTGTGAAGGGGAACAACGAAGGATCCTTGTGGTGATAGAACTATTCCATTTCTTGATGGTATTGATGCCAATATCCTAGTTATAATATAGTACTGGAATCTTGCAGTATGTTACAGATGGTGAAAACGTGGGATGCCTTTGTATTAATTCTTTTTTAAAAAGTTATTATTATTATTACTGTGAGACGGAGTCTCGCTCTGTCGCCCAGGCTGGAGTGCAGTGGTGCAATCTCAGCTCACTGCAACCTCCACCTCCCGGGTTCAAGCGATTCTCCTGCCTCAGGCTCCCGAGTAGCTGGGATTACAGGCGTGTGCCACTATGCCCGGCTAATTTTTTGTATTTTTAGTAGAGACTGGGTATCACCACACTGGCCAGGCTGGTCTCAAGCTCCTGACCTCAGGTGATCCACCTTCCTCACCCTCCCAAAGTGCTGGGGTTACAGGCGTGAGCCACCATGTCGGGCTGTATTAATTCTTACATCTACATAGGAACCTTGTAATTGTTTCAAGATAAAGAATGCTCAATTTAAAAATGCAGATCCAATCATTATTCTCTATCGTGCAAGATTCCTTATGGGTTTCCTACTTCCCCGGCAAGAAGATCAGTGTTCTTATCATGGTGCAGGACCCCCTGTGATCCTGTCCCTTTCACCTGCCACCCCCAGAACTCCCCTCTTCCTATGGCTCTCAAGGTTCCTGGACCACTGGCCTTCCACCCCCTCCACCCTCAAATTTGCCACAGCTTCCTGCTCCAGGGCTCGCACATCCTCTCCACTTTCTGAAATCTCACAGTGTGTAACACACTAGACTATGTGTTCATAATGAAGATTCTAGAAGAACAAGGGCCAGCAAGCCACTGCTGCATACCAGGTCCTATTCCAGGTAAAGAAGCAGCCGTGAGCAACAAGGCTGAAGTCTCTGCTGCTCTGCAGCCTACCTGCCAGTCTGTTCACATGTGTCTCCCAAAATACACCCTCACCTGGAGCGGAAGCTTCAGGACAGCAGGGCTGGGGATGGCATGCTGATGTGTGGTAATGTGTCTTCACGCTGCTGATAAAGACACACCCAAGACTGGGTGATTTATAAGGGGAAGAGGTTTCATTGACTCACAGTTCCATATGGCTGGGGAGGACTCACAATCATGGCAGAAGAGTAAGGGACATCTTACATGATGGCAGGCAAGAGATAATGAGAGCCAAGAGAAACAGGAAACCCCTCATAAAGACATCAGCTCTCATGAGACTTATTCACTACCATGAGAACGGTATGGGGGAAACCGCTCCCATGATTCAATCATCCCCCACCGGGTCCCTCCCGCAACATGTGGGAATTATGTGACTTATGACTCAAGCTGAGATTGTAGGGTCCAGCCCTACTGTCCTATGAGCCCCTCTCTACTGGTGCAGATATGAGAAACTGTGGAAATAAAAGACACAAGACATGAAGAAAGAGAAAACAGAGTTTGGGCCCAGAGGTCCACTGCCAACCAAAGCGCGGAGTCCAGCAGTGGCCCCGAGTGCCTGGATGCGCTGACTTTTATTGAGTACAAAGCAGGGGCAGGCAGGTAGGGCGAGGCACTGGTGGTCAGTGATAGGGTCAAGCAAGTCATGTGTCTTGGAGACAGGGGCCCAGGACTTTCAAGTAGCCGAGGCGAGGAGAAAACCTAATGCGTCAGCACTCTTCCCATACTCCTCAAGAAATAACAAGGGCATTAAGATTTATGTTACTATTACTAATTCTCATCTTTGAAGAAAAAGAAGAACCAGGTGCAGAAGCCGAGCATGAAAGCAGGCATGGAAGGTGACCACTGCAGCACAGCACCCCATAGAGACAGTGAAGCCCCCAGATGTCCGTCAGGCCTAGCACAAGGGCTTGGAGGAGTGGAGTTTTCTCCTCACTCCCACGAGGAAGGAGACGTCTCCTTCCCTAGCTGGCTGAACAGCGGGCGCTTTCCCAGCCCTGACACCGCCCCACAGCCGAGGTGCCCTCCAGCAGCCTGTACGCAGGCATGACAGAGGGCTTAGAGCATCTTGCCTTAGGGTCACCTCCTTCCAATGCCACTTCAGTTCCACACTTCATGACCTGAGAATCATTAGTAAAATTGAAAGGTTATATGAGTATGTATATTTCTGTGATTACACAGGAACAACTATTGACTATTTATGATTATATATAGGAATAACTTGTAAGTGTATCTCTAATTCTTTTCTGGTTCAATATTTATATGGGAACAGGCTGAGGCTTCAGACCCTCCCTTCAGCACGTGTGGGGTCTCCCACACGGTTTCCCAGCCACAGAGATTTGAAGGAGGGAGGGACACAGCCAAATCATATCAGTAGATCTGTGGTCAGTATTTGTTAAGTGAATCAATATGAATACATTCAGACCCATGCCTGCGCTTCATCCTTTTCAGGAAGCTGCGTGCCTCCGATACCTCTTGGCTACCTCTTGTCTCACTCTTCCTCCCACCACTGTGGTAAGGATCACTGAGTCTTTGACTAGCTTTATGCAGGTACAACCTGATAGCACCTGACTTCAGGCCCACAGAACACCTTCAAATTCCATCCCGCAGGGTTCTCTGAAGCCCACTGGGGTGGGGGAGCCCTCTGCAAACCTGCCTTGTGCCCTCATGTCATAAAGGACCTATCATGAATTAACACCCCATATGGTATTCGTGACTAATGGAGAAGAAAGAGGTGGTTGAATACTTCCTCCTTCAACTCTGAGAAGAGGATTCTAAGAGATGCCTCATGAGGCTTCTCAGAAGATTCTACCTGACTAGAATTGCCAGATAAAAATACAGGTTACCGGATAAATGTAATTATAAGAAAAATAACAAATGTTTTATGTCCTAAGTATATCCAAAACATGGCAAGAAATACACTAAAAATTTTATTTGTTGTTTATCCAAAATTCAAACTTAATTGGGCATCTTGTATTTTTATCCACTAAATCTAGCAACTAGCTGTTCACAGTGGTGATGGTGGTTGGCGGTGGGGCGGGCATCTATAAGGTGCCCTTGTCTTGGCTCCCCCTACCTCCCCATCTCTCCTCCATGTTCCATTCTCCCTCTCCCTGGAATCACAAATGAATTACTAACACTTACATCTTAGTCTCTGGCTAAGACAGTCTCTTAGGGTTTTCAAAAAAGGGACTACTTAAAAAAAAAAGTCAAACAATCCAAAAATTAAGAAAACTCTCTTTAACCCAAATATGCAGCTGCTCCTTAGTGTTGCCATTGATCTGGGTCACTATGGTCTAAGTTAGGGCAAGCACCCCACCTCCACTTCCCAACTGAGCTCAATCAATTTCCTTCTGAATCTTTTTACGCCTTTTCAAGTCTGAAGGGATATTTACTAAGAGGACTAGTTCTTAAGTATAAGCCTTTAAAAAGTCATTTGACCTGGTTAAGTCACCTGTGCCCTACTTTGGCAAAATGTTTGAAGTCTTCAGCTCAATGACAATAAACCTTTCTTTTCAAAATGTTGTGTAAAGCCCCGTGGAGGAGGAGAAGGTAGGTAAGGTATCACCCTGCTGTTAGGCTAGTTTCAGCTTCAAGAACTTTCCTTATTAGTGATAGACTGATGTGCACTTACATAATGTGCCAATTACTCAAAAGGCTTCATTCAGAGAAAGAAATTCATCCACAGACACTCTCCTGGGAGAAAAGCCAGCCCTCAAACATCTGTTTTCAGATAAGAAATTTGCAAAGCTTTTGTGGGGGCGGTGGGAAGATTGCTAGAGGGATTTTCTTTTCTCAAGCTATAAGGTAAGACAGGGGTGGAGAAGCAATTAGAGCTTTTAATAGGGAACAGAACGGTTAATCTTTGATGTCTGTGTGTGTGTGTGCGCGTGTGTGTGTTGTGTCATTGTTTTTATTTGTTTTGCATTCCTCAGAAACGGAAAGTTCCCATTAGGCCCAAAGTGAAAGCCATCTCTTCTTTATATTCATCATCTCGGGGGGAGAATATTCTGTTTCGACAGATTGGCTGTGTTGTATCAGTCCTGCTGGAGTGTCACGTGGGGCTTACGAGATTAATTCTGTTTAATTGAGAGTGAGTTTTAAAAGGTTGTGTGACTGCCACCTAGCATGGACTGTTTCACTGTGGAGTGTAGTCTCCATCCTGAAGACCCCAGAACGTCACCGCGTGAAACCGGGAAACAGGGTGGCAGATACCGGCCGAATCAGAGTCTCCTTCTCATGGGGGTGATGACCATGCCTTCCTCCCCACGCCCAACATGCCCACCCATACCCCTGGATCAGACTCTGTGATGGGGGACCCCAAGACTGTGCATCCAGATGATCCCTTGGGAAGACTTTGTGTCTCCTACAGTTTGCTAATCACCTGGTCAAAGGATAGAGACCCCCTCCCCTGCCTACTTCTTTCCTCTTCCTTGAAAGTCTCAGTGGCTGGATTGTCTCATTTCCCCACACGCCATGGCCTCTGTTCCTCTTGTGTGAAAAGATGCCATTGTGTGAAAAGGCATCAAAGTGTTTCAGGTGGCTCATGCACTCATCATTCCATCTTAAATTCCATCCCAGGTCAGGGCTTACTTCCTCAGACCCATTCAAGGTGGTGCTGCTTCTGTTTGGGTGTGCCACTCCACCCTCTCCTCACCTGCCTGCAGCCTTCTTGGGTCACCTACCTAGGCTGCCAGCAAAGTTCACGCTGGAGGATTAAGCCCATGAGCCTGTTCTTAGCATTGTGTGCGTTGGAAGCTTTTGCATTACCGCAGCTGTTACTTTTTATATCTTCGTTGCCCGAGTCTTTGGGTACCACTGAGAGGAGAGTCACCAGGTGTGCCTCTAAGTAGCAAAATTAGGAATCATTCAATGCTTTGATGGTGCCAATTAGCTTCCCGGTATGAGCGCCAAGATTTTTTCTAATTAAGGCAGGAACAGTTTCTCCGTCTATAATAATCTCATTTAAAGTGTGTCCAAAACACTTAACATGCTTTGTTTAGGAACATCATCCCTATGCATTTTTTAACTTTGTAAAAATAGACAGCTCTCTGGGATGGTGTGTCTCAAGCTGGGTGTTCACCAGACATGTACACAGACTGGTGCAGGATTGTGTTTTGCAAGACAAGTGGGACTGTTAATTGAGTTTTAAAGCAGAGGACATGACTTCCAGGATTCTTGCACATCTGCACACTAAAAATCTGCTCATCTTTGAAAAGTGACTCATGCCTTAAACATAAAGGAAACAAAGATGTCCTCTTGACAAGCAAAGTAGGTCTCTTTGACTCCAGGTCTCTAATTCCCATCTACCATGGAAGTGTAGATTCAAGTTTGACAAAATGCAAAACTAAACCAAAGGATCCTCGAATGACAAGAAAAGTGGAGAAGCAGCAACTAAGGCTATTCTTGAAACTCATTTTAAGCAGAGGTCAGTGCAAATACATCTCACTGGACTGTCAGCAGTAAGAGAGAGGGGACTTGGGGAGTCGTGGTCACAGGTTTATCTTCAGCACCTAGGACAGCGCCAGGAGCATGACAGGTGCTGAATCAATAAATGTTGAACAAGACTTTTAAAATAAAATTTTGATCCCCACCCACCACCCCCAACCCCCTAGCAAAAAAGAAATGGCTTTCTCTTGCACTCAATGAGACTCTGCACAGTGTTCTGCCCATGTGTCTGACTTCTCTCTGTGTTAAAGTTAGCAGAGCTAGAGACCTTTAGAAGACATATAGGCTGTCTTGCAAACAATAATCATTTTTCAATTTCCATAAATGCAATCAAATCCAGGGTCTAATTTTATTATCCATTAATCCCACAGTTGCATGAATACCCTTTATGGAGGTCACCAACTCCAGGGAAGTCATCTCCCCTCTAGAAAAAGACAGCGTATCCTCATCCTGCATTCAATTACATCGTGGAACAATGGTGAGTTTGCTGCCATCACCCCATTATCTTGCCACATCTACCCTGTTCCTGGCCAATCTATTGATTTAAACAATAGATCGTCCAAATCTATTATATAGGCTGGAGTGTAGCAATGCAATCAGTTCACTGCAGGCTCTAACTCCTGGGCTCAAGTGATCCTCCCACCTCAGCCTTCTTTGGTCAAGTAGTAAAATGGGCTAGGTTGACTGGAGTTCCCTTTCCATTTCCTTGCCTATTTGCTGATGAAGACAGGGTGCTCATGAGTGATCAGCAAGCAGAAAAGCAAAGAACCTGGTGTTGCCTCTCGGGAGAGTTCTTCAGCCATTGAAACTGTCTGCAAAGTCATCTTTGGAAGGTGATGCTAGTGCCCACGGAGGGACCAAGTCTTATCTTCCTTTGCACCTTGGGGTCAAGAACTGTGTTTGGTCTATAGCAGGTGCTTAGCAAGCACTGGTTGAATGAACAAAGAGGCTCTGCCAATGGTATGCAGTTAGAGCATTGCCTCTTCTCCTGTTGTTTATAAATATTATATCAATGAGAAAAGACGCAGCCCCAGGGAACAACAAAATGATTTGGCATGGTAATGGAGCAGCAGCTTTGGGAATCCAGTAGAGAAGCCAGAAGCCTCTTGCTTGGGCAGTCAACACTGATGCCTGAAAGCCTCTGCCCTTTACAACTTGGAAGGCAAATATGAAACACTCTGAGATTACAATAAAAATCTCATTGCAAACCACCACAGAGAACAGTGACTGGAGGCAAAGGTTTGACTTCTAGCTTCAGATGGGAGGGGCAGGATGAGGGAAGGAAAAGGGAGGAAGGAGGGAGGAAGGGTGCCCTTTGATCTGACGGGGAGTGTAGCCCAGCAGGCTCTTGTATTCATAAGGAAACATTATCTCCTGATCCATATGTTCCATTTTCTATTTAGAGCAAATCTGCTGCAGCATGCAATGTGCAGCCCTAAGGGAGAGGTTGGCTTTCAGGCATCCGGCCAGTCAGCCCTCACCACCCGGTTTATGGTATTCAACTGGAGCAGATCCAAAGTGGCAGATAAAGGGCTCATAGGGTTCTCTGACCCATCCTCTGGAGTTTCAGAATGAACCACCCAACTGGTCTCCTTCTCACAGAACCTGATAGGAAAACTGCCTGGCCAGGTGTCCTTCCAAAGAAAGTTCCCAGCCTCTGCTTTTTTTTTTTTTTTTTTTTTTTTTTTTAAGATGAGGTCTTGCTCTGTTGCCCAGGCTGCAATGCAATGGTGGAATTATAGCTCACTGCAGCCTCGAACTCCTGGGCTCAAATGATCTTTCCCTCTCAGCCTCCAGGGTAGGTGGGGCTACGGGTGCATGCCACTGTGCCTGGCTACTTCATTTTTATTTTTTGTAGACATGAGGTCTCACTATGCTGCCCAGGCTGGTCTTGAACCCCTGGCCTCAAGTGATCCTCCTGCTTCAGTCTCCCAAATTGCAGGGATTACAGACATGAGTCACCATGCCTGGACCCAGTCTCTGCTCTCCAATCCACTCCTTGGCTCCTTCTTTTCTCTCTTAGATTCATTTTCTATTGCAGCATAACGAATTACTACAATGTAGTGGCTTTTGACGATGCCTTTACTTTTATTGCAGTTTTTCTGGGTTGTGAGTTTGGAGGCTGAAATCAAGATGTCAGCCGGAATTATGGTCTCATCTGAGGCTTGACTGAGGGAGGACTCACAGCCAAGCTTTCGTGGTGTTGGCAGCATGCACTTCCCTAGTGGCTACCTGAGGGATGGTCCCCATTTCTGCTGGCTGTCAGCCCTCTCCAAATGAGAGCTCAAACAACAAGGCAGCTGGCTTCTTCAAAACCATCAAGAGATAGTCTTCTTAAGACACTGCAGACTCACAATGTAACAACTGCAAAAACACTAGGTAGTCTAATCATGTGCATTCCATCACCTTTGCCATATTCTGTTAGTTAAAGGCAGGTCACAGCTTCCACCCACCCTCAGTGGGTAGTGAATCATAACAGGCCATGCACATTAGGAGATGGGATCACGGGAGCCACCTCAGAGGCTGCCTGCACTTCTCTTGACCTTCCATATATTGACTTTAAATTATCCCACAACTCCCAAATTTAAACACCAGCTTGGGCCAGACTCCAAAATCCCAGACTCACATATGCAGTGCCTAGTGGGTCTCTCTGTAAGAAGATCTACAAGTGAGATTCAACTCCCATGTTCAGAACTCAGCCCTGATTATCTGCCTCTCCCAATGTCCTCCCTATCTCATCTGACGGCATCACAATCTGTACTAAGTCTGTTTTCATGCTGCTGATAAAGACATACCCTAGACTGAGTAATTTAAAAGGAAAAAGAGGTGTAATGGTCTCAGAGTTCCAAGTGGCTGGGGAGGCCTCACCATCATGGTGGAAGGTAAAAGGCACATCTTACATGGCTGCAGGCAAGAGAGAATGAGAGTCAAGCAAAAGAGGAAACCCCTTATAAAACCATCAGATCTTGTGAGACTCCTTCACTGCCACGAGAATAGTATAGGGGAAACTGCCCTGAAGATTCAGTTATCTCCCACCAGGTCCCTCCCACTGCACGTGGGGATTACAGGAGCTACAATTAAAGATGAGATTTGGGTGGAGACACAGCCAAACTGTATCACCATCTTTCTGGATTTTTCAGCAAAAGCCATCTGTGACTATTCTCTCTTACATCCCACAGTCGATCCATCGGTAAATCCTGCTGACTCCCCTGTGAAATTTTATTCAGACCCCAAACACATCTCACCGTCTGCTCCTCTGCTCCATCCAGGCCAAGCCAGCACTGCCTTGCTTCTCCTGGACCAAGAGCCCCCTACTCGGATGAGGTCTCTATGCTTGTCTTCCTGGATGGAGTCTCTTATCAACAATTTAGACAGAGCGATTGATTCTTTTTAAGGATTACCTTTCACTCAAAGCACTCCCGTGGCTGCCATTTCAATAGTTCAGTTCAAAGCCCTCACCTTGGTCCATATATCCCTATACGAAGGGCCCCTGGCTACTTGTTTACTCCAATGATGATAATCCTTCCACGGCTCACGTTTCTCAAACCTCACTCACCTTCTTCCCACTCCTCAGACACTCAAAATCAGTGTAGGCCTCGGGGACTTTGCACTGGCTGCTCCCACTGAGTGCAGTGCAAGCCTCACAGATATCCCAGGATGAGCTTCATGTCTTGCCCAGGTCTTTGCTCACACCTCCAATGCTCAGCGGAGACTTCCCTGACCTAATTCTACACAATAGCCACAGGTGCTTCAGGTTGGCACTTTGCAGCTCTCCTGTGTTTCTCCATGGAACTGACAAGACATATGTTTACGTGTTAGTTTGTTGCTGTCTGCTTCCCCAGTAAGCATGTAAACCCCACGAGAGCGGCTACTTTGTCGCTCACCATCAGACGTCAGGGCCATAGCACCTTGTCTGGTCAATAAGAGTTGACTGAAGGAATGAACAAATAAATGAGCAGGTCCTGATGCCACTTTAACTTTGTTATCGAGCCTTAGGGCACAGGAAACATCCTTTAAGATGCGCGCTGGTGAGAGGCATCTTTACCTCCATCATTTCTATCTTCATTGAGCCCCGGGTTAAACCTTCCCAGATCTGGAGTTCAAACTGTTTCTTTAAATAAACAGACTTTCTTCCCTAGCTTCTGTTTTTCTCTCAATTTGTTTTGGAAGTTCTGAGCACATGCCACGTCAGACCATTCTGCTGGTATGACTCATGTTGTACCCCGGCGAGGTTTGCAGGAAGAGGTTCTGCCCATGTTAGGTCTCTAAGCAAAACAGCAAATGACAATAGAGATGTCTGTGACAATGGGAATGGTGATGAGGAGGACAGTGCCACTGAACGGAACCTTTCCGTCGATGCAAATCCCTGCACGGTAGCCTGCCAGCTCTCTGCCCTCGGCCATGCTACATGCCCTCTCCAAAATCATTGTCTTCATATGCAAAATAGGATGATCACATCACCCATATCCGACTATTGGGGGATGCATAACTGATGAGCTGTAGAAGGTCTAGCACAGTGCCGGGCATGTAGCAGAACTCAACAAAGAGCTAAAATTATTCTTCGTGGGGGCAGAAGGAAGGTTCTACGTTCTAACATGGCACAGATGGATGGATTTATCCTCACTTTCTCCCCTGAAGGAGCACTTCTACTCTTAAAATCACTTCAGGTCACCAGGAGAACTAGTTAGTTGTGGTCTACCCCAGTGGTTTTCCAACTTTTTGGCACCAGGGACTGGTTTCATGGAAGATCATTTTTCCATGGACCAGGGGAGGGGGATGATGTTAGGATGATTCAAACACATTACATTTCTTGGACACTTTATTTCTATTATCTTTACATTGTAATAGATAATGAAGTAATTATACTGCTCACCCTAACATGGACTCCGTGGGAGCCCTGAGCTTACTTTCCTGTGACTAGACAGTCCCTTTGAGGGATGATGGAAGACAGTGACAGATCGCCAGGCGTTAGATTCTCATAAGGAGTGCGCGGCCTCGATCCTTCACATGTGCAGTTCACAGCAGCGTTCACAATCTTGTGAGAATCTGATGCTGTCGCTGATCTGACAGGAGGTGGAGCTCAGGCGGCGATGCAGGTGATAGGGGGTGGCTGCAAATACACAGGATGCCTCACTCACTCACAGTGAAGGTGCCAGTTAACTCCCGCCACTCGGCCTGGTTTCTAACAGGCTGTGGACCAGTACTGGCTCATGGCCTCTGGGATGGACACTCCTAATCTAGAACATTTTCCTGACCAAGTGAAAGCATGATTCACCAGGTACACTCAAGCTGACCTTTCTATGCCTACTAGAGATTTAGTTTGCTCTTAATAAGTGAGATTGGATTTAAGAACAAAAACAGGAAATGGAGAAATTTTTGCCAACAAACCCTTTCTGCTTTAGCAGAGCAGTTTCTGAATCCTGACGACTTTCAAAAACTTAATTTGGGAGGCAAGCTTTCTGGCAAGGTCACTTTTGTCTCACTTGTAGAAACGGTTGGTTGGACTAAGAAAAGCCAGATGCCACCCCACCTCCTTCCACACCGCCTTCCCCTCCCAACGTCACACCAGTGACAACCATTGTCCTGATTTATTAAAATATCACTTCCTGCCAGAAACGTTTTCCAGACATCCAAGGCTTTGTCATCATCAGCTAAGCCTTGTATATTAATAACAGTGTTTTCTCTAACAGCAACGTAAAGAGATTAAACTTGGATGGAAATAGTCCAAGGATGCAGGATTTGGGGGATGGAATTTGGTGGGATGCTGCTTCCCACGGAGCCCAGATGGTCTAAGGGCTGTCAGGAGTAGAGGCAGTCGGCCACCGCTTGTCCACGACCCAGGAGGGTGCTCAGTGGTGCCCATTCACTACATTTTTCTTAATTTTCTTAAACCTGGCCTAAGTCCACCTTAAATTAATGTTAAACAGCTTTATTAAGGCAAATTGACTTCAATTTCAGGGCTCTCCAGGAGCTGGCACGCATTAGTAGGCTCCAGTAGTTTCCAATAGGCTCCAAAGGCACTTTGTGGTGTTTTACACATTGGGGAACATGGAGGTTGGGACTATTAATGCCCACCATGATTAAGCTACTGTTTCCTTCGTCAGGGGTTTAATTGCTCACAGTAGGACTGCTGCTGACAGGTGTATTTCAAATCCCATCCCTTCTCTTACTGAGCTTTGCAGCCAGCTCATTTCGAGATATAAAAATTATATCATCAACTCAGGACTTCCTGTTCTGCTTGAGAAGAAAAGAGTAGCAATTGCAGCACAACACCACAAAAAATTCACGCAACTGCACGCCCTCACTTCTCGCTGGGTGAGCTGACATAGACGAAGCTCTTATTCCTTATGGAGCAATTAAACTACATCCAGGATGGTGAGATCACAGTGGACCAGTGAACAGGGGCCTTAGCATCTCACTCACAGACTATCAATGCTCTGCAGAAAAGCCTCAAGGTCTTAATCAGAGTCACTTTCCCACTCAGATCAGGGAGTCCTCCTGGATGACCAAGGTACCAGGAGGGATTCCATCAGCTAGCTAGAAGATTTTAGTTAAAAAAGGCTGTGTGTGTCTGTCTGTTTGTCTGTCTAGGTAGATGGATGGACAGATGGATGGATGGATGAATGGGTGGATGGATGGATAGATAGATGGATAGATGAATGAATGGATGGATAGATATGTGAGTGTGTGTTTCTGTCTGCTTAGGTGGATGGATGGATCGATGTATCGATAAATGGATGGGTGAATGGATGGATGAATGGACATGTAAGTGTGTGTGTTGTCTGTGTAAGTGGATGGATGGATGCCCAGATGAATAGGCTAGAGTGTGTGTGTATGTGTGTGTGTGTGTCTGTCTGTCTAGGTAGTTGGATGGATGAATGCTAAGACATGTGACTGTGACTGTGTGTGTGTGTGTGTCTGTCTGTCTGTCTAGGTAGATGGGTGGATGAATAGCTGTATGTGTGGATGGATATGTGTGTGTGTGTTTCTATCTGTTTTGGTAGATGGATGGATCGATGTATGATAGATGGATGGGTGCATAGTTGGATGGATGGATGGACATATGAGTGTGTGTGTCTGTCTAAGTGGATGGATGGATGCCTAGATGGATATATTAGTGTGTATGTGTCTGTCTATCTTTCTAAGCCAAAGGATGAATATGTGAGTATGTGTATGTGTGCATCTGGATGAATGGATACAGAGATGGGTGTATATGAACATGTGAGTGTGTTTATCTACAAGACTGGATGAATAAATGGATGGATGAACGTGTGTGTGTGTGTGTGTGTGTGTGTATCTGTCTGTCTGTCTAGGTGGATGGATAGATGAATGGACATGTGCATTTGTATGTGTGTTTGTGGAGGCATGTGTGTGTTAGTGTAGGTGTATAGATATTGTCTGTCTGTCTAGGTGGATGGATGGATGGATGGATAGATGAATGGACGTGCATTTATATGTGTGTTTGTGGAGGTGTATGTGTCTGTTAGACGAGGTGTACAGATAGATGGATGAATATATGAGTGGGTGTATGTGTGTGTGTAGATGGATGGATAGTCAAATACACACATATATGTGTATATACACACAAACTTTTAACTTTATTAAAGATCCACCGTATGCTGGACCCACCACAAATGCTTACACAGCTGCCCTTCCTTTTCTTGGAGTTGACCTTCTCTTCTCCTCCAAGTCCTCCGAGAGGAGAGGGAGCAGCTTCTGCTTTTCTGCTTGGTGAATTGGTGCAGGCTTCCTCTGGGACCCGTGGGAAGGCAGCGCTGCTCACTGATGGTTGTCATGGAGCCAGGGAAACTGCCTGAGTGCAGCATCACCCAAGCCAGCTTCTGAAGATGCCCCTTGTTGATGCGCAGCCCCTCAGTACCAAACTTCTAAACAATGTGCTTCCAGGAGCCCACACATTGCCTGCTGAGATCAACACAAGCCCGAGCTTCCCTTCTCAGTCAGAAGCAGCTGTGATTCTTTGGTTCCGCCCACGTTTTCCTAGCTAGATTGTCCTTGTGGTATTTGTGCTAGGAGCCTCGTGGAAGAGCCAGGAAAGGTTCAGAGGGCCACCTCCACCCCCAGTGACCCAGGTCTCTGCCACATTCTGTGTCCTTGGTGCCAAAGCTCTGCCCTTTGTGTTCAACCAACCAGTCACTCTTTGGATGATTGCTGGGCTCCAGCCACTCCTGGCCTCCCATCCCAACTCCCCTCAGCCCCGGGAATGACACCTTGAGGGCTCAGCTGTGAGGGAGGTGAACAACCCGGGCTGGCAGTGCTGTGGTTGCCAGAGCTGCCCTCTGGCCAGTCCCTGGAGCACTGTTTCCTTCATCTCCCAAAGGGCACCTCCCACCGAACTCCCTTCCTGGCTCTTCCTGGATAAGTGCTTAGAGAATATGGTCTTGGTCAATTCAGGAAAGGCTCCATTTGGAACTCACCACAGTTAAAGTGTCCATGGCATGTGTACTAGGTGACTATCCTGAGAGCCAGAGAAGCAGTGCATAGGTGCTGAAATGGCTCCTGTTCTCAAGGTACCTACGTTTAGACAGGGGAGCTGCAAAACCTCTGGAGCCTCCAGTGACTGCAGACAGTAAATGTTGCCCGAGGCTGTGATTCTGGCAGGTGCATTTTAAGTGCTTCATTTTAGTAAAGGGGCAGAAGGGCTGCAAAGAAGGTGAGTGTCTTCATTTAGCAACAATTGTACCAGGGAGGTGAGCCGCTGGAGCAGAAGCCGGGGTGCGGGAAAGGCGTTCCAGAGCTGGCAGGGGAGGTCCCCAGGGCATCTTTGAGGAGCACCATGGAGACTGTCCTGGTCTGTGCTCAGGAGAAGTGTAGGAGAGAGAAGACGGCAAGAGGGGGCTGTAGAGTGGATGGGAACTGAGGGAGGGAAACTTTCTTTACCACCGGCTCGTTTCAGACCTTTGCAAACCAACGCAGCAGCATTGAAGACACGATAGGTCCTCTCTATTCCTGGGTGACACTGGACCTCACTCTAACAATCGTCCAAAAGGGGCAAGCGACCCCAGTGCCTCTCTGAATTACTCTTTCATCCCAAGAAACTGCCTCCTAAAGAGCCCAGGGGCTGCACCCTCACTGTTTCCACAAACCCGTTCTCCTTCACTAGGGACACAGGAAGGGAAGGAATTCAGCAAAACAAAATTCAGTGGAACAAAATGAGCCTTGAGCGGATCTCCCTGCTCCTCCCATCGCCCCTGCCAGCGTCACTCCTGTTGTTGTCACTGTCCTCACCCCAGGACCACAGCCCCTCCCACCAGCCCCCCCCGCACCCCACTCTGGGTGTGCTCACACCATCACTGGGTTTCTGCTTCCACAGGTGTCTCTTTAGAAAGAAACCAACATGCTTATATTTCCCTTCTCATGTTCACAGCTTCTGATTCCCCATGTGCCACTTCCACAGCATCTCCCAGATCCTCGGCCGTGCACTTTAGCAATCGGTCCTCTGCCCTCTGTTCACCGGCCCTGTTTAAACACGGTAGTTCCTGAGCCTTTGCTGCCATCTCACAACTAGAAACGTCCCCTCTCCCACAGCCTCCACCAGTTCCATTCGCTGTCAATAGCCCAGAAGCTTCCACTGGGGAACACAGTCTAAACACCCAGAGCACTGCAGGTGTCTTGTATCTTGCTCCGTGCCCCGGGGAGGGATGACTGACGGCAACCAAGGGCTGTTCTTCCAAAGTGCTCTGCACACAAACACAAGAAAAAGCCAGCTGACTCTACAAATACCAGCTCCAGTTCTTCCATGCTGGGGCACAGCCGTAGACTGATCCACGGTGCTTTTCTTTAAGAACATGCAGTTCCCTGGAGCTAAGACTGAGCTGAGTGACTGGAATCACTCTGGGCTGAGAAGGGCCAAGGAAGAGGCAGCCAGCTTTGGGCAGGCTCCTTGCACGGCCTTGCAGAAAGCAGGAGGACCTAGAAGGTGGGGAGAGGAAGTGGAGGCCAGAGGAGGAGGCCCTCGGAAGGGCCAGGTGTGAGAGATTTTCAGGGAAGAGCCGGGAATGCAGCAGGCTAGGCTTGGGCATGGGTAGGTACTATTAGATTTGTGGATGCTCCCCAAATGCCAGGGGAGGTATCTGTTTCAACCCAGCGGCCAGTGGGTAGTTGGTGAACAGTTTGTACCTTTATAACTTAATTTCTGTTAAAAATGTTGCTCAGAATCACTATTTATGCTGTATTTTCAAAGATTTACCACACTTAGGACTATAACGATGTTACTTCTCGAGCCATTTTTCTTCCGTGGAGAAACATATACTCGATTTCATAATGAAAATCAATGAAAAAGTACAAATTTGTGCAAATAAATTCAATGTACAGCTCAATATGGTGGATGTTACCTCCACCGTATGAGACATGTCTGCTCTGATTCATTGAACAGAGACCCTGGGGAAGGGGGCTCTTCCAGGCCTACCCTGGCATCTTCTATTTCCAACTCCAGCCTCTCATCCCCAGCGAGCTTCCCCCAGCAGCCAGGATGGACAATTACCTTTTCAACACTTAAATACCGTTAACAGCCCCCTTGCCCTTACCAACACTCTCCTTGCCATTTTAGACTTCACTATTCCAGTGATAAATAATCTGAATTTTAAAAATGGATTCTCAGAGGCTCTATTTTAATCTATATGCTTGTGCTTTAAATCAATAACCAATAACCAATTTAAGCTCATTTAAGCCCTATTAGCTGCCACATAATGTTGGTGTTCAGCTAAGCATCACAGCTAACAATTTATGTTAAAGGGTGCTCAGCTTATTTTTTTTTGAAGTTCTACAGCTGTCTGCTGTGTGACTGGAGAGCTGATGACTTTGAGCTATAGCAGCGTTCTCTCCAAGTTCATTTCGATACTGAAAACCAAAATGAACTATTAAAACTCATTACCATTTTTATCTCTATTGACACAGATTCCATTTTTCTATCATTTTATTCACATCTGAAAAGCAAATTGTATTTGCATAAGGAAGGGGGGATCTTTTGGATTTTTTTCATTCTTTTTTAAAAAAAAATTAAGAAAGAAGATACATAATGGTTTCTAGGGGGGGAAAGTGCCATCTAAATACATCTATTAAGAAAATCAAAATTCCAAAAGCTTGATGTTAGGGATTAAACCTTTCCCTCCTCCCACCCAATCCTCAGCCCCAGCCAGTATTCATCTGTTGAATTCCTAACCCCAAGGACCTCAGACTGTGGCTGTATTTGGAGACAGGATCATTATAGAGGTAACCAGGTTTAAAATGAGGTTATCAATGTGGACCCAACTGGTGTCCTTCTAAGAAGAGGAGACCAGGGCACAGACACACATAGAGGGATGACCACATGAGGACACAGTGAGAAGAAGGCCACGTCCAAGCCCAAAAGAGAGGCAAGGAACAGATTCTCCCTCACAGGCCTCGTAGGGAACCAGCTCTGCCATCCTTTTGATCTGAAATTTCTGGCCTTCAGAACCATGAGACTATGAATTTCTCTGGTACTTTGTTAAAGGAATCCCAGCAAAATAAGGCATTTGCAACATAAGGGAGATGACTGAAGTATGAAGATTTGTTCATTATGATGATAATAGTAGATATCATTTATCCATTATTTTCTGTGTGCCAGAAAATGTTCTAAATCTGTTCAAATATTATCTCATTTAATCTTCAAAAATTTCCATGAGGTGTTACTGTTATCCTCAGTTTTGCAGATAAGGAAACTGATGGACGGGATGCTGAGTCATAAAAGGAAACTGATGAATAGGATGCTGAGTCATTGGTTCAAGGCCGGCCCATGAACAGAGAGAAACCAGGCTGTCTACTCCAGAGCTGGTGCTCTGAACCACAAAACCACGGCATGTCACTCCGGAACCTTGGATTTTGCTGAGTGTGAAGTAAAATTGTGCAAGCAACGAGCCTGGCTGCATTAAACTACCTTTATCTGAAATACTCTTCTTTTGCTGATACCTTCCTTGCACAAATGTCACTCAAAAATAGCAAAGATGAGCTAACAAGAGGGGAAACACCTGCTGTGAGCTAGCTATCTGCCTAGCCACCGCCCCCAGGACCAGCCAGCCACTGTTTCCGGAGATGTTATTCAGGCTCCCAGGCCCAGGTAGGAGAGCTCGGAACTCACACAAAGCCCAGGGGATCTGGGAAAGGAAAGGCCTTCAGAAACTGGGGACTCACATCATCAGGAAGGAAGTGGGAAGTGGTCCAGGGTTCAAGGCCAGGATATTCCAGGCATCTGAAACAGACAGAAGCCTAGAAGAAGGCTTTTGTTCTGGGCCGGGATTCTTCATCCCCAGCCTCGACAGAACTGAATGCCCAGCCTGGGCTGAGCGACAGGAGCCACAGGCCCCTGAGAAACCTCGGCTCTGGGCTGGTATCACAGAAGGAAAGGGGAGTCAGCCTGGTCCTGGGTGGCATGAGTCACTTGAGGAGCCCCACATTCCTCCTTATAAGGCCAGTTGCCTTGCTGGGAGCTCGGACGCACCCCCCACTCCTTTCTTTCCTTTTACAAGCCCCGAGCAAGCTCAGACATGCTCAGGCATGTTCCCTTCTCCCTTGCTCGCACAGCCTGGTCTTCCCTTAAAGAGCCCAGTATGCAAACAAGGTGCTGCAACCATAGCTTCTTAATAACCAATAGCAGCTAAGCCCTAACAACCAATAGCAGTCGAGTCTTAACAACCAATAGCAGTCGAGTCTTAACAACCAATAGCAGGCAAGTAATTCCCACCAATAACAAGCCAAGTCCTAGGTCAAGGCTTGTAACTTACCCAATAGCAGTCTTGCTCTCCCACAACCAATCGAGCTGTTTCACTCCCTATAAAACCCCCTGTCTAAGAGGAGTCCGTGAGACTTCTCCGGCCCCTCCTGTCCGGCCTGCAGAACCTCACCCAGGAGGCTGAATAAGTTCCTTTGCATTGGATTATTTTGGTGATGGCCTCAGTTTCTTCGTTTTATCCCCGGAAACAAACCTTACACTCCTGTCACCCCACTGGCCCAAAAGGGGCTCCTCTGCCTCCCCTTCTGCCATTAGCCGACTCAAGGTGACCATTCCACCAGCCTGCGAACCCCAGAGTTCTAAGGGCTTCCAATGAATGTGTCAACACCTCCTGAGCACTTGCTGTGTGCTGGTCCTGTCCTCTGCGCTCCAGCCTGCTCCCTGTAAAGTCTGTTCACACCTATGCAAGGTGAACACTGCATTATGGTTCCTGTTTTAGAGATGAGGAAACTGAGAGAGTCAAATAATACATGCAGGGACACACAGCCAGGATTGAGACAAAGTAGGAATCTTGGTTTGACCCAAATGGAAAATTATGAATCAGGTTTCTGATTGTAACTCCCGGGGCTAGTCCAGGAGAGTGAGGCAAACTTTCTTGTCCTGTGTGAGATGCGGTGTTAGAGATGTAATTCCCATGTGGGACCAGAGCCAAGGGGATGAAAACTGACTACAAAAGAATTTCTAATCAAGAGGACATATTGAAACTCTATTTTGTAACATCAGATAAGAGATTTTCAAGGACAAATAACATTTGACAGATATTTCCTCAGGTGTGATTAAGAAAGAGACAGATCCCAGCACTCAGATTTTCTGGGGTTGGTGTACGCTGAAGACCAGGAAAACAAGACACCACATGTAATGCATCCACAGGAACACTGTCCCTGCATGCAGAGGGCAGAGCTGGTGAATTGTCACGCTATGCTCAGATGAGAATGTTTGAGATGGTTTGAATCTGTGTCCTCCCCAAATCTCATGCAGAATTGTAAACCCCAGTGCTGAAGGTAGAACCTGGTGGGAGGTGATCAGATCATGGGGGTGGATTTCTCATAGATGGTTTATCACCATCCCGCCTTGTTACTGTCGTTGCAATAGTGAGTGAATTCTCATGAGCTCTGTTCATTTTAAAGTGTGTGGCACTTCCCCCCACTCCCCTGGCTCCTGATTTAGCCACATAAGACATGCCTGCTTCCCCTTCCATCATGATTGTAAGTTTTCTGAGGCCTCCCCAGAAGCAGAGCAGATGCCAGCATCATGCTGCCTGGACTGTAGTCCGAGTAAAGTTTTTTTCTTTGTAAATTACTCTATCTCAGGTATTTCTTTATAGCAATGCAAGAACAGCCTCCTCCAATGTTCTTAATAAAATTAAGCAGAAACTACAGCTCTTAAGCACTTAGCATGTGTCAGACACACTGAAACAAACAGCATTTCTGTAGAGTGGATTCATTTGTTCCATTTTACAGAAGAGGCAACTGAGAAATAGAGGTTAGAGCTTTTGCTCCCAGGCATGTGACTGGGGAGAAGCAGAGCTGGTGTGTGAATGTGTGTCTCTCCCCGCAGAGTCTACAGACCTTTAGGCTTTTTTGTTCTCTTCACTGACTGTAGGAAGAGTGAAGAGCTGAAATAAGAGGAAGCCAAAGAAATATAGAGACACTGTGACCTCTATAGTGGTGGAAAGTCTTCATCCCCTTCCCCCAGGCCACAGTAACAGGTGTTCACAAGGAGTTTAGATCCCTGGATTCCCTTGCAGCTAAAAAGGCCAAGTGTGCATGACACAGGCTCAGATTCCAAGCATGTTTTCAGGGAAACACTGCTCCCTGGTCTTTTCTTTCTTTCTTCCAGCTGAAATGGCAGCACCTAAAATGGGGGCTTGAGCAGCCCTGAGGGACCACAGCATCTGAGTGATACCTGGAGAGACGCCCAGCAACAGAAGGGAGGTTGGGGTCCCCACTTTCCACCCGGCACTGAGTGGGAAAGGAAAAAATGAATTGTTATTTAGGCCAGCATTGTTCAGGCATCTCTTGTCTCCAGAAATCAATATCAAAGACATCTGAGACACCTTGACAACTTTCTTTTTCCATTTTTGAAAGTTGTGAGGCTCTCACATGCACATATAAAATAGGGTGCCACTTTCGTGTAAGAGGATTTGGAGCAGAAAATGGTTTCCTAAGTTTGTCTCTCAGACCAGTCAATACATCTGACAGCTGTCCCTGAATTATAGCTAAAATGTTGGATGTACAGAGCACAGCGTCGTTCCTCAGAAGGAATGCACATATCTTCTGGAAGCCCCAGGCTTGAAAGTTTTCTCTGTGGATTTTTGGTTGTGAATCAGACTTGCTCTTTCCATTATAAACTGCAATGATGAGGCTATAAGAGAAGTAGGTGGAAAGTGTTTTGTTAGAACAAACAGGGAGGTAGAGAGCTTGAACAAAGAGAAGGAATCACTCCCCAAAGAGGCAAACTCAGTGAGCGGAATTGATGGAGACGATTGAAAAAGCCAGGGGGTATGGTAATTGCAAAATGTGTTGTAGTTGTTCCCATAACAAACAATTTTGCCAGAGAGGGCTCAGAGGCACCGTGCAGCTTGGAGGAATCAACTGAAGGAGTCTGAGAGCCTTGGAAACTGTCATCCTTCTTTGCAAAGCTGGAGTGCATCAAAATGGAGCAGACACTGAAAGATTGATCTGAATCCCGTTCAGGCAATCCCAGGAGGCTGCTCTCTGTTTTCAAGACTAGTTCGGATGTTTTCAGGGGAAAGATGCTCACTTGCTGTCAAAGGGTAGCAATCAGAGTTTCTTGCATTTGTTTATTTTGAGACAGTGTCTTGTCCTGTTGCCCAGTCTGGGGTGCAGTGGCACAATCTCGGCTCACTGTGGCCTGGACCTCCCAGTCTCAAGTGATCTTCCCACCTTGGCCTCTGGAGTAGCTGGGACTACAAGTGTGCCACCACATGTGGCTAATTTTACTTTTTGTAGAGATGGGGTTTTGCCATGTTGCCCAGGCTAATCTTAAACTTCTGAGTTCAAGTGATCCACCCATCTCAGCCTCCCAAAGTGCTGGGATTACAGGCATGAGCCGGCATGCCCAGCTGTGTTTCAGTGTTTCTACCACAACCCAGGGAAGGATAAAGACCACATAGCCATAGAGAAGACTGTAAGCCAAAACAGACTCAAGGAGGAATGTTCTGGAAACTCTTGCACCTGTTTACTGGAAGACACATATGGGTAACATTTTTGGTTTTAGCAACAAATGAGATCACTACAAATAACCACTTCCAAGAGAAAGGATACAGAAGTGTGCTGTATTTACACTGTGGAATATCACACAGCTGGGGAAATGGAAGAATTATAGATACACAAATTAGCAGGCATGATTTATGCTGAGGCAAAAAAGAGTAATTTACAGAAGGACACATCCAGTCCATTCCTCAAAAATATGTATTTATTGAGGGCCTACTGTGTGCCAGACACTCTTCTAAGCACTGAGGATATAGTAGTGAACACAGTAGGCACACCCATACTCTTTGCCCTTACAGAGCTTACATTCTCATGGAAATAACACAGACATAACTATAGGTCGTCCAGTGGGGATATGTGTTCTGTAGGCACAAGGGAGGAAGGCAGAGAGGAAAGGGCAACATTTAAATTTCAGTCCTGAAGTCCTCATGGAGAAGGCAACATGGCACCAACATGTGAAAAGGGGAGACAGTGGACTATGTGCCCGTCAGGGAGGTGTGAGTCTGAAGGCCCTGGGGTAGGATCATTCAGGGAACTCTGGGACAAGACCAAGGACAAGCGGGCTGGGGCAGAGTGAGTGAGGCAGAAAGAAGCAGAAGCTGAGGTCTGGAGATGCAGACCTGGACGCTTAGAGGAGGGAGGAAGAGGACAGAACTTAGAGAGTTGCACCTGCAAGGAACGTGGATTTGACTCCATGATGGGAAGGTTTTCAGCAAAAGGTAGGGCATGGGCAGAAGATGAGAAGCCATGGAAATTGATTATGATTAACCAGGAGACAGATGATGGTAGCTTGCCTCAGCATGAGCACCTTACCTGGTGGAATGATAATTGGTTCAAAACATGCGAAACTACACACACATTGCTTATGGACATATGGATATTTAGTAATCCTCTAAAGAAATCAACAAATGAGCAAAAGCCTGGGTGGTGATAGGGGAAGAGGAAGTTGATGAGAAAGAGACATGCTTGAGGACACCAGTGACCTGGAGACCATCTTACTTGGGCATGTAGGAATTTCTTTTAATATTCTTTACTTGTCATGGATATTGTATACAGTCTTTTGTACATGTGATTATCACAATTAAAAATGACTGTCATTAGTTGAAATCTCTACAGTCTCTTTCAACCCAGAAACTGTGTCTTTCTTGTCTTTCTTTCTAAAAGAGAGTGAATGTGTGAATTCATTCATAATCTTGGTCATAAAACCAAGGAGCCAGAAATTATAAAAACACAAGAGTTGACTATAGAAATATTAAAAACCACATGGAGAATCAAATGAGAATAAAATAAAACGGATCAGAACACCTGAAAGGAAATGGTCTCATTGCCTCTGTGGGCAATGAGGTGGTTGTCCCCACGCCCTGGAGATAAGGTTTGGCTGTATCCCAAAGAAAAATCTCATCTTCAATTGTAATCCCCATGTGTCAAGGGCAAGACCAGGTGGAGATAATCAAATCATGGGTGCAGTTTCCCCCATGCTGTTCTCGTGATGGTGAGTGAATCTCATGAGATCTGACGGTTTTATTAATGTACCATAAGTGTCTGGCATTTCTCCTGTTGGCACTCACTCACTCACTCCATCCCGCCCCCTGTAAGGAAGGTGCCTGCTTCTCCTTTGCCTTCTGCGATGACTGTAAGTTTCCTGAGGCCTCCCCAGCCATGAGGAACTGTGCGCCAATTAAATCTCTTTCCATTATAAATTACCCAGCCTCGGGTGTTTCCTCATAGCAGTATGAGAGTAGACTAATGCACATGGGAACATGAAGGAGCGACCTGTTTGCTCCTGGCGTCTTGGAGAATCCTGGGGAGGAACACAGCCGCTGCTACTCTGATTTTCAAAGGGAAGGGGAGATGAGCTTGCATTTTCTATTGGAACTGCTGTAACAAAATAACATAGCCTGAGTGGCTTATACACAATAGAAATTTATTTCTCACGGTTTTAAAGGCTGGAAAGTCCAAGATCAAGGGGCTGACAGATAAAGTGTCTGATGAGGGTGCATTCTTCTTAGATGGCACATCCTCACATGGTGGAGGGGGCGAACATGTTCCCTGAGACCTCTTTTATAAGGATACTAATCCTATTCATAAAGGCTCCACCCCATGACCTCATCATCTCCCAAAGGCCCCACCTCCTAATACCTTGAAATTAGAATTCCACTGGTGAATTTTGGGGGGTACATTAGCATTAATATCACAGCAGATATTGTCAAAAAAAATGAGTCTGGCAAGAAATACTTAAGAATGACCGATAAACAGGATTCAACCAGATTAAAACTCCAAAGAAGGCCCTTTGGATTCCGCTAACGTTTTTAAAACCCCTTCAGTGCCTTTTTGGAGGCTAACATAAAGGATTGGATATGAGAAAAGAGATAAGGCTGTCATATATATCAACATAAATATATAGATAAGACATATTATCCATGTTTTATGTAATCTACACCATAATCTGAACTCTGCATCTGGGGTAAAAAATACATAAACAATCTAACAAATCTGTGCCTCAAAGCATGCATATGCTGATTGTCAGGATGGAACGCCAGCACGAAGACATGTTTTGCAGGGTTTGAAATTCCTCTAGCCCTCATTGTTATTTTGAGATGTGCATATGCTCCTGGCTCTTTTGTAATTTAAGCCAATAAGTGATGACTTCCCTCTATCCCAACTCTCCTCTGAACTGGAAAAGGGGGTTGCTATAAATATTACTTGATAAAAGGGGTCAACTTTTAATAAAAACAGATGTCGCAAACTTTTAAGTGCTTTCATTTCTAGGTCCCTGGGATTTGTTCCAGTTTCATAATACTGTCAACTCTAAAATGAAATTACCTTATGTAAGATAAAGTGAGGTGTTTGGAGACTACTGAGGAAGAGTTTCCTTTAGGGATTTTACCCCACAGCAAAGAACTGCTTGTTAAGGGAAATTTTGCAAGATGACATTGTGGTCTACAAAATCTTTAAGAAAAAATTAATTCCACTTAGGGACATCTTTTGCCTTTATTTTGCATTATTTGGGAGGATTTTCTGAACAAACACTTTGTACTTATTACTGAAATGCCATGAATTTGTGAAAAGTTTGTTTTCCCTCGTCCTAATCTAGCCCCTGCTTTATCCCCTCACTTCTCAACATGCTAAAGATAATCTCAGTAAATAAGTGAAACATTATTAGGAACTTTCACCTCCTGCAGATCAGCTGGGACTAAGCCCACACAAGGGGCTGTGGATGCATCTTGTAAGAATCTTGTTTTACTTTTGCATGGTTTCATACTCATGCGGGATGTGCTGTGCCTGAGGGTCCCCAACTGCCCTAGCAGAAGGCAGAGGAATCCTGAGTCAGGTGTTGCAGATTTGAATGTTGAATAAAGAGTATCCATCATTCTATTATAAAGACATATGCACACATATGTTTATTGTGACACTGTTTACAATAGCAAAGATTTGGAACCAACCCAATGCCCATCAATGATAGACTAGATAAAGAAAATGTGGCACATATACAACATGGAATACTATGCAGCCATGAAAAATGATGAGTTCATGTCCTTTGCAGAAACATGGATGAAGCTTGAAGCCATTATTCTCAGAAAACTGACACAAGAAACCAAACACCACATGGTCTCACTCATAAGTGGGTGTTGAACAATGAGAACACATGACACTGGGAGGGGAACATCACACACTCGGGCCTGTCCGGTATGGAAGACTAGGGGAGGGATAGCAGAGGGTAGGGGGATTAGGAAAGGATAATAGCATTAAGAGAAATACCTAATGTAGTTGATGGGCGAATGGATGCAGCAAACCACCATGGCACATGGATACCTAAGTAACAAAACTGCACGATCTGCATATGTACCCCAGAACTTAAAGTACAATAGTTAAAAAAAAAAAAAAAAAAGGATCCTACTTGGGAGGCTTTGCACCAGTTATGTTCCCTGACTAAGCCCCCATCTCCTCACCTTTGAATAGCCAAATGGTGATGGTGCCTCCACCAGGGCATGATGGAAATGAGCAGGTGCATTCTAATGAACTCATGAGGGGCCTGGCATGGAGTCATTGTCTATAGGACCTGGCCCAGGGAATGGATGCTAGATACAAACACTGTTACCATGGCTGCTGAGCTACCATGCTGTCCTGAGCAGACAGGCTTGGAAGGGGAAGGCACAGCAATGGGCCAGCCTTGCAGAAGCTCAGGCTTCCTCCAACCTTCTGTTATTGAGCAGCTCACCTCTCCCTCCTCCACACATTTTTTTTTTTTAATAATAGGATGACATGTTTGCAATTTTCTTTTCAGTCAATGAGATATGGCTATGGAGTCTTCTGGCATCCTGCCTGGGGGATGCTCATTCTCCTGGCAGATATTAATCCTCTTCTTCTCCTTCTTTTTTTTAAATAAAATAAAAGAGCTTTCTTTACATGGTCTCTCTGAATCATTTCATTTTACAGATTTTTAAAAATTCTTTGTTTCTAATATGCATATTTACAATTCTTTCATCCATTTCTGCATACAAACATATATGTTCATGTATTACATATATATATATATATATATATTTTTTTTTATTTTACTTTGGGTTCTGGGGTACATGTGCAGGTCATGCAGGGTTGTTGCATAGGTGCATACTATATCTGGCATTTCTCCCCATGTTATCCCTCCCCACCCTTCCACCCCCACTGTCCTTCCCCAACCTCCCCAATGCCCCCAGTGGGTGATGCTTCTCTCCCTGAGTCCACATGTTCTCATTGTTCAAAACCCACCTATGAGGGAGAACATGCGGTGTTTGGTTTTCTGTTCTTGTGTCAGTTTGCTGAGAATGACGGTTTCCAGGTTCATTCAAGTCCCTACAAAAGACAACGAACTCATCATTTTTTATGGCTGCATAGTATTCCATGGTGTATATGTGCTACATTTTCTTTGTCCAGTCTATCACTGATGGGCATTTGGGTTGGTTCCAAGTCTTTGCTATTGTTCACAGGGCTGCAATGAACATACGTATGCATGTGTCTTTATAGTAGAATGATTTATAATTCTTTGGGTATATACCCAGTAATGGGATTGCTGGGTAAAATGGAGTTTCTATTTCTAGATCCTCAAGAAATCACCACACTGTCTTCCACAATGGTTGAACTAATTTACACTCCCACCAACAGTGTAAGAGTGTTCCTATTTCTCCACATCCTCTCCAGCATCTATTGTCTCCAGATTTTTTAATGATCACCTTTCTAACGGGTGTGAGATGGTATCTCAATGTGGTTTTGACTTGCATTTCTCTAATGACCACTGATGATGAGCATTTTTTCATGTTTCTTGGCTTCATATATGTCTTCTTTTGAAAAGTGTCTGTTCATATCCTTTGCCCACTTTTGAAAGGGTTTGTTGGTTTTTTTGTTTTGTTTTGTTTATCTGTTTTAGTTCTTTGTAGATTCTGGATATCAGCCCTTTATCAGATGGGTAGACTGGAAAAATATTTTCCCATTCTGTTGGTCTAATGATGGTTTCTTTTGCTGTACAGAAGCTCTGAATTTTAATTAGATCCCATTTGTCTATCTTGGCTTTTGTTGCCATTGCTTTTGGTGTTTTAGTCATGAAGTCCTTGCCTATGCCTATGTCCTGGATGGTTTTGCCTATGTTTTCTCCTAGTGTTTTTATTGTGTTAGGTTTCATGTTTAAATCTTTAAATAAATAGTGGCTTATCTTCGTTGTTTTAAAGTTTTGCATTTTCTTTCTTTCTTTTTTTGGTGAGACACAGTATTGCTCTATCTCCCAGTCTGGAGTGCAGTGGCATAATCTCAACTCACTGCAACCTCCACATCCCAAACTCAAGTGATTCTCATTTCTCAGCTTCCTGAATAGTTGGGACTACAAGTGTATGCCATCACACCTGGCTATTTTTTGTATTTTTAGTAGAGGTGGGGTTTCACCATGTTGGCCAGGCTGGTCTCGAACTCCTGACCTCAAGTGATCCACCCACCTTGACCTCCCAAAGTGATGGGATTACAGGGGTGGGCCACTTTGCCTTGCCACGTTTTTTTTTTTCTTTTTAAGTTTTTCTCCATACCAATCACTCTTCTGAACAGATAATTGATATTTATAACGTAGAGTACACATGTTCATGTCTTTTTCTATGCTCATGAGTGTTACAGATGTGACTATCTGGGGCTGGTGCTGCATAGGCAGTAAGAATAATCTACCAAGATTGTTGTAGGTAAAGAAAGGCAGGTTTATTAGAGAAAGTAGGAAAATGCATTGCAAGAAAGCAATGGGAAAATCAGCAAGAGAGGAGCTGACTGCAAAGAGACAGAGGCTTGCGGGGGATTTTATAGGATCATGCTGGTGCTGTGTGCTAAAGAGGGCTTTGTGCAGAACTGATAATGCAAAAGTTGCAGTGAGTCAACTTGCATTTTCCTGTCAGCCGAGAGTCTGGTGATAGCTGGGCGCAGGAAGATTATGAGTTATTAGCTCAGGAGGGCTATGTGTCCTGAACCATGAAGAAAGGCTGACTTAGAACTTAATCTGCTTTCTCTTTTTGCTTTCCCCTGCTCTGGCCAGCCTGACTCCTTTTGCCTTATTAGGACTGCACAATGAGGTCATCTGTGTATGTGTTTATGCTAACTACACACACATACACACACACACACACACACACACACACACACACACACACACACACACACTAACCATAGCTAACTCCCATAGAGTATTGGCTATGCCTTGTACTATTCCAAGTAGATGCCTTTTTAATCCTCACATATCACCTTGGCATAGCTGCTGATATTCTCTTTTCTACCTGAGAAGAACTGAGGGTACAGAGAGGTTAGGAATTTCGTGGAAGTCAGAGATAGTAGGATTCACACCCACAAGGACAGTGCAGCTCCAGGGCCCGTGCTTTGGAGGAGTTTCTTGGTCATTGCTTATTTTGCAAGTTAAGATCATAGGATGTACATTTTTTCCAAATCCTGCTTTTTATGTATCACAATACATTACAGAAATTCATCTAAGTCAATGCATTCTTTTTAAAGTCTGCCTTGCATTCTGCACCTCAACTTATCATACTAGGATTTACTCACTTCTCTATTGCTGAGCATCTCCTTGGTTTTAAGATTTCTGCCCTAAAACAAAGCTGCTGGAAAAACAAAAACAAGAATAACCTGATTCACAGCTTTAGGTAGTGGTGCTTTCATTTCTACCAGAAAAAAATTCTTTAAAATATAAATGACATCAAGACGGACCCCAGAAGTAGAAGACAGCTTGAAGTGACCAACTGAGAAAGAAAAGATCAGAAAGATGATCAAAGAAGTACTATTTGTAAAAGAACCATGATTAGATAAGTTCACAGTTAAGTTCTATCTAATATGTTTGACAATTCCAGGATAAGTTAAACATTTAAAGGCATGTGGAAATATGGGAAATTACCATGTTAGAACATCTGGGTTGGGCGGAGGTTGCAGTGAGCCAGGATCACACCACTGCACTCCAGCCTGGGTGACAGAGTGAGACCCTGTCTCAAAAATAAACAAACAAATAAATAAATAAATAACAAAACAACCCCTGTGGTGCCTTTATGCAAATTGGAAAAGTGTGCCTCTCTTGGAGGAAGCAGCCCCTCCTATGATGTTTGAACAAGGAAGTATTCTTCCCTATACACATGGAGACATTGTCCTGAACCTCTTTTGCCTCAGTGCACACCGCAGTGCCCACGAGAGGCAGGATCTCCCACCTGCCCCTCACCAGGCAGCCTTGTGCATTTCACAAAGTGCATTACTCCTCTGGATGGCACACTTAGACTCCGAAACCAGGCACCAAATATAGTGCAAAGAGGACACTTGGCCAGGTATAGTGGTTCATGCCTGTAATCCCAGCACTTTGGGAGGCTGAGGCCGGTGAACAACTTGAGCCCAGGAGTTTGAGACTAGCCTGGGCAACATGGCAAAATACTATCTCTACAAAAAAGAAAAAACAAAAGATACAAAAATTAGCTGGGTGTGGTGGTGTATGCCTGTGGTTTCAGCTACTCAAGAGGCTGAAGTGGGAGAACCACCGGATCCCTGGAGCTTGAGGTTGCAGTGAGCCATGATTGCATCCCTGCTCTCTAGCCTGGAAGACAGAGTGAGGTTCTGTTGAAGAAGAAGAAGAAGAAGAAGGAGGAGGAGGAGGAGAAGAGGAAGAAGTAGGAGAAGAGGAATAAGAAGAAGAAGAGGAGGAAGAAGGAGAAGAAGGGGAAGAAGGGGAAGAATAAGAAAGAGGAAGACATTTATAGACCAGCATTGTTGAGCAATGCAGATGTGACTCTTCTAAACAATATATTAGCCAATTCACATCTGGAAGTATAGGGGGAAATAATACTCTATAACCAAGAAGAGTATTCCAAAATTGAAACATGGTTTTTTTTTTGGAATTTCATCACCATAATTTTAACTCAACACACAAAAAGATAGAAAGCAATTTATATATTCAACACTATCCCCATCAAGCTACAGTTGACCTTCCTCACAGAACTAGAAAAAACCACTTTAAACTTCATATGAAACTGAAAGATAGCCCTAGCCAAGACAATTCTAAGCAAAAAGAACAAAGCTGGAGGTATCACGCTACCTGACTTCAAACTATACCACAAGGCTACAGTAATCAAAACAGCACGGTACTGGTACCAAAACAGAGATATAGACCAATGGAACAGAACAAAGGCCCTGGAATTAATACCACACATCTGCAACCATCTGATCTTTGACAAATCTGACAAAAACAAACAATGGGAAAGGATTCCATGTTTAATAAATGGTGTTGGGAAAACTGTGTAGCCATGTGCAGAAAGCAGAAACTGGACCCCTTCCCGACACCTTACAGTAAACTTAACTCCAGATGAATTAAAGACTTAAACATAAGACCTAACACCATAAAAACCCTAGAAGAAAACCTAGGCAAAACCATTCAGGACATAGGCATAGGTAAGGACTTCATGACTAAAACACCAAAAGCATTGGCAACAAAAGCCAAAATAGACAAATGGGATCTAATTAAACTTAAGAGTTTCTGCATAGCAAAAGAAACTATCAATAGAGTGAACCAGCAACCAACAGAATGGGAAAAAAATCTTTGCAATCTACCCACCTGACAAAGGTGTAATATCCAGAATCGACAAAGAACTAAAACAGATTTACAAGAAAAAAACAAACCCATTCAAATGTGGGGAAAGGATATAAACAGACACTTTTCTAAAGAAGACATTTAGGAGGCCAAAAAGCGTATGAAAAATGCTCATCATCAAGGTCATTAGAGAAATGCAAATCAAAACCACATTGAGATACCACCTCATGCCAATTAGAATGATCATTAAAAAATCAGGAGACAACAGATGCTGGAGAGGATGTGGAGAAAAAGAAACTCTCATACACTGTTGGGAATGTAAATTAGTTCAACCTTGTGGAAGACAGTGTGGACATACGTCAAGGATCTAAAAATAGAAATTCCACTTGACCCAGTAATCCCATTACGGGTATATACCCAAAGGATTATAAATCATTCTATTATAAAGACGCATGCACACGTATGTTCACTAAAGCACTGTTTACAATAGCAAAGACTTGGAACCAACCCAAATGCCCATCAATGATAGACTGGACAAAGAAAACGTAGCACATATACACCATGGAATACTATGCAGCCATATAAAAGGGTGATTTCATGTCCTTTGCAAGGACATGGATCAAGCTGGAAATCATCATTCTCAGCAAACTGACACAAGAACAGAAAACCAAATACTGCATGTTTTCACTCATAGGTGGGTGTTGAACAATGAGAACACATGGACACAGGGAGGGTAGCATTACACACTAGGGTTGGTGAGGGGGTGGCTAAGGGAGGGACAATGAGGCGTGAGGAGGCTGGAGGGATAACATGGGGAGAAATGCCAGTTACAGGTGACAGGTGGATGGAAGAAGCAAACCGCCTTGCCAAGTATGTACCTATGCAACAATCCTGCACGATCAGCACATGTACCCCAGAACCTAAAGTACAATAAACAATCAAAAAAGAAGAAAACATTTGACAAAGTTTAGCCATGATACACAATAAAAATTATAAGTAAAACATAAACAGAAGAAACTGTTAATAAGATAAACATTATTTATGCAAAACAAGCATCAAGCACCATTCTGAAGGGTAGATAATCGAAAGAACATCCATTACAATTAGGAATCAGACAGGAGGCTTGCTGTCAGCATTATCATCCACCATACTTTTAAAGTTTTAAGGCTGGGCATGGTGGTTCACACCTGTAATCCCTCCACTTTGGGAGGCCGAGGCAGGCAGGTCACTTGAGGTCAGGAGTTTGAGGCCAGCCCTGCTAACGTGGTGAAACCCTGTCTCTAATAAAAATAAAAAATTATCCGGATGTGGTGCTACCTGCCTATAATCCCAGCTACTCGGGAGGCTGAGGCAGGAAAATCACTTCAACCCAAGAGTAGGATGTAGCAGTGAGCCGAGATGGTGCCACTGCACTCCCGCCTGGGTGACAGAGAAAGACACTGTCTCAAAAAAAATAAAAAAGTTTCAGAGAATATAATAAGATAAAAATAATTTTAATCAGGATAAGGAGGAAATAAAATTCCCCCCCGATGTTATGATTCTACACTTAACCCAAAAGACTCCAGAAAATAAAACACTACTATTACTAAGGAATTGTATTAGGTGCAGAGATTAAAGATAAATAAATAGAAATTAGTAGTTTTTCCTACTAATTTTTATTTATTTATCTTTAATCTCTGATAATGAGATTATCAGAGATTTTTAATGACAGAAAATTGTGCTTGCTATCTATCAAGACTGTTTCAATTTGTTTACATAGGTTAAACTCATCTAATACTCACCACAAGGTTAGGAAGTAAATACAATTATTATCCCCATTTTAAAGGCGAGGAAACAAAGCACAGAAGTGAGGTAGCTTGCAAATGACTTTCTGCCCTTTGGTATTTTTTACTACTGCCATATAGTTATTCATATATACAAATACACCAATATTCCCATGCACACCAAAATTTTTGTCATTGTTTTTTAAAATGAGATATTTGTATGACTAGCTTACTCTTTTAATCTCTGCATAAAATTTCCTATTTTATTTGTGTAATTGGACACTTTTGCATTTGGTATTTCCTTTCTTGGGAGTTTTATTTGGGTTTTGGCCACTTGGAATACAGCTGCAGAAACAAGCCTTATATATACAACCGTAGGTATCAGCATTTGTCTTTTATGCGATAGGAAGGAATATATCTTTGTAATTTTAATTAATGTTGTGAAATGCTTTCCAAATGACTGTAAAATTTTACGTTTCCACTAAAATCTTCAAACTGTACTCTCTCTGGAGTATCTTGTCAAGAGCAGGTGTTAGAACTTTCCTTTTCATGGTTTGACCGTTGTAGAGTGATATCTCACTTTATCTTCAAAGTACCTTTCCCTGGCTGCTAATGGGTAAGAGTGTCTTCTCGCGTTTATTAATCACTCGGATGTGCTTTTCTGTGGGTTACCTGCTGATACACTTGGGCCATTTCTGTTGGGTATCCTTTGTTTACTTCTTGTTTTTCAGAGTGACCTTTATATTACAATTGTTCATCATTTGTCTTCTGTATGAATCACAAATATTTTGGGGATCTCTCTGTGTTCACATAATTTCTTGCCATCAGAAACTTTTCTTTTGATTGAATCAAATGTATTTCATCTTAGAGCATCTGAATTTTTGTCCTTGTTTAAGAAATTCTTCCTTCTAGATGTTTTATATTTTGCAGTTATTTTTAAGCATAGTTCATATTTTATGTGTTGATTTCTTTCAGAAAGATGGCCAATAGCCCCACTATCCATTTATTCCATTCCCAGGGATGTAGAACGTTCCTCACCCAGAACTCTGAGTCTGCATCTTCTATTCTGTCCCTCCACCAGAACCTATTGGATGAGTGGCTCGCAGTCTATTTTGATATTTAACAAGAGGAGATTATCCTTGCCATTTTTCTTTTTCATACTGTTCTTGGCTATTCCTAATACTAATTGTTCCACATGAACTTGAAGGTTATTTTTCTAATTTCCAAAATAATCCCCCAAATCAACAGATCATCACAGAAATGTTGTGTCCCTCTGTCTGTCTCTTCTTCAAACAAGTCCTGTCTCTTCTTTGTCATTTGTTTCAGATGCCTATTGCTAAAATAGAGAAAAGCTATTAGGTTATGTACATTTCTCTTTTCACCATCCACTCTAATTTCTTTCTTAATTATCATAGTATGATTATTCAACCGTCTTGAATTTTCTAATTATACAATCGTATCAGCAAAGAAACAAAACAAAAGATAGTTTTATCTCTTCTTTCCCAATGTTTCTACTTATTATCTCATTTTCTTATATCAGTACCTTCTCCACAATACCAAAATAATGTTGAATAATAATTGTGATAGTGGGAATGTCTTCATTACCTGTTTTAATTAAAACAGCTGTAGAGTTTTGTCATTTTGAATAATATTTTTGTTGAGCTTTGGTAAATCCTTTTTACCATATTTAAGTAGTATTCATTTAGTGCTATTTTACATAGGGTTTTTATCATTAATTGTATCTAAATCTTATTAATTGCCTTTTCGGCATCATTACTATGATCACATGTGTTTTTCTCCTTTATTTTCTGATAGAAAGATTATATGTTAATAGATTCAGTCAAACTTGCATTGATAAAGCAAATCTCTTTTAAATTATTTAAAAATAAAATGCAATGAAGAATTATTAAAAAGGACATATCTGCTGAATGTTTTATTTATATTTATATTTGATAATATTATTTTATAATATTATTTATTATTTATATTTATTTATAACTTATGTTGGTAAGTAAGATTGGTCTGAACTTTTCGGTTTGAGTTTTATCTTTGTCACATTTAGCAGAAAAAGCACTGCACTTGATTTTACTCCTCCCATCTTGCCTTATGTTATTTCTTCTACTTTGTTATTTTGTCACTATTTTTTCCTATTTATTTTTCTGGTGTGATCAAATTACTATTGCTTTCTCTTTTCCCTTTAACTATTTGGAAGCTGCAGGGATTATTATAATATAATTCCCCAGTGAACCTTACCTCCAAGTATTCAGGACCATTCGCAGTAGGCTATGACTAAGTGTCCACGTACATTTGCAGGGGTCTATGACCGTGTGTCTGTGTCCATTCATGATCGGCTATGATCATGGGTCCACAATTATTCACAGAGGGCCACGACCATGTGTCCACATCTATTCACAGTGAGCTATGACCAGGTATCCACGTCCATTCACAGTGGGCTACAACCATGTGTCTACTTTCACTCACAGCATGCTATGAGCATGTGTCCACATCTATTTGCAGTGGTTATGACCATGTCCACTATTCACAGTGGGCTATGACTGAATCCACATCCACTCACAATGGGCTATGAGCATGTGTTCACATCCATTTACAGTGGGCTCTGACCATGTGTCCACGACTGTTTGCAATGGGTTATGAGCATGTATTCACATCCATTCACAGTGGGCTATGAGCATGTGTCCATGACCATTCACAGTGGGCTATGACTATGTGTCCACATTCACTCACAGTGGACTATGACCATGCGTCCACATTCACTCACAGTGGGCTATGACCATGTGTCCACATTCACTCACAGTGGGCTACGACCATGTGTCAATGTTCGCTTACAGTGGGCTATGAGCATGTGTCCACATCTATTCACAGTGAGCTATGACCATGTGTCCATGTCCATTTACAGATGGCTATGACCATGTGTCTACGTTCACTCACAGTGGGCTATGAGCATGTGTCCACATCTATTCACAATGAGCTATGACCATGTGTCCATGTCCATTTACAGATGGCTATGACCATGTGTCTACGTTCACTCACAGTGGGCTATGAGCATGTGTCCACATCTATTCACAGTGAGCTATGACCATGTGTCCACATCCAGTCACAGAAAGCCATGACCGTGTGTTCCTGACCATTTGCAGTGGGCTACAAGCATGTGTTCACATCTATTTGCAGTGGGCTATGAGCATGGTTCCACATCCATTCACAGTGGGTTATAACTGTTCTTCATATCAAGAGATAGAGTCAGTGTCTTCAACCCAGTGAATCTGAGCTAAGCTTGTGACTTCGTTTAACCAAGAAATTAGGGGAGGTGATATTGTGCAAATCCTAGAGCTAAGGACTTAGGAGTCTTTGAGATTCCTATTCTTACCATTTTGGTGCCTGCCTCTGTGCACAGACACTCAGGCTGTGCTCTTTAAGGATGAAAGAAGAGGGAGAGACCCAACAGTCCTTTTGTCTTAGCTGAGCCCATCCCCAAGCCCAGTCTTCATCAGATGCCCCACATGAGTAATCCCAGTCAACTCTATGAATCATGAGGAAGAATTGATTGTTGTTTGAAGCTGCAATTATGAAGCAATAGCTGATGTCAATGTATTTTTCCATCTGGTATACTCATAATCAGACAAGTATTTCTTCATTATTGTATAAAAATGGTATCAACTCTTTTCCTTGACCAAAATAAGTATCTCATCTGACGAATTAGCTGTGATCTGAGAGTGCATTGATGTCTACCTTCTCTGTCCCTATCTTGCCTACTTCCTGCACCAAGACAGCTCCATTCCAGTTGGCAGGTATGTCTTCTCAAGAATTTGTTTTTGGCAAGTATATTACTTCTTTTATACATATCCAGACATTTTATTGTTATACGCTCATATTTAACTGCATCAATGTGTATTTTCAAAGCTTATATTATGTTTAAATATGAGTAAATATATATCTCTGTTTCACTGAATCTGAGCTGGCCTTGTGACTTCATTTAATCAAGAGATTAGGGAAAGTGATGTTGTGCAAATTATCCTTTTCATTTCTCAAAGGGTCCCTTTAACTTCTTATCTTTCCAGTTGCTACTTTCTGTAAACCTTCTCATCCTCTGGGCTACTGCTTACAAATTGGCAAAAATCTTAATGAAAAATGATGGCAATACTGGATTCCTTCTCTCTACATTTCTGTTTTTGCCATTATTTTTGCCCCTGAAGTCATGGCTCTCTTGGTAACTTTTCAATACTTCTAAATGGACATACATATACACAGATATATAAGTGTATAGTTCCCCAAAGTTTTCTCCCTCATCTTCCAGTATCAAATTGTCTATTCTGCTCATTTCTGAACTCTCCTCTCCAGATGGAGTCTCTATGCCCTAGCATATTGGAGATTATTTTCTCCCATCAGGTGAAGCTTGTCTGTTTTCCTGGGTAAATAGTCCTTTTCCCTCAGCAGTCTGTTTATGTTATTCCAAACTCTTTTAGTTTCCATAGCAGCAAAAGATAAGTCTGGTGCCAATCTAATTCTTCTTTTTCTCTCTTTCTTTCTTTTATGAATGTTTAATTGTAGTGCCTCTACTTGGGTAACTAGCTAGGTAACTAAAGGGAAAAGATGTAATCCTAGGGGGTTTGGTAGAAGTGAAAAAGAACAACTTGGCTTGCCAATGGTTGCATTGCGTGGGACTGACAAGGCTGCCCTCTCAAAGGAGATCTCACCATATGACCTGGCTATGAGAAGTTAACACTCTTAGACTGACTTTGTGATAGAAGAAATCACAATGTGTGATACAGTTCACCATAATATATATAATTTGCCAAAATTAAAACACATTTTAACTGGTGTACAAACAGAAAACTGCACGGCACACTGTTCTCTTCTGAAATTCGCCATCTTGCCATCTGTATTTTGGACCACATTATTCATTTTTAACTCTGCATATGATAATTTTAGTATCTTAGTCAACTGTAAGTCTATTTATATTATCTGTTTTTTCTCTTGGATCTTGGACATTTGGTCATGTTCCTCGGTGTGTCTGTCAATTTTTATGCATGGTGCATGAGAAAAGACTGAATGAAATTTGAAATTCTGAATGATGTCATCTTCCTCTGGAGAGAACTTATTTTTGCTTTAGGCAGGCAGTCTGAGAAAGTGTTCTTCACTTTAAACCAGTTAGTAATTGAGCTCATTCAGAACTGGATTTCAGTTTTGTCAGCACTAGTCAATTTCTGGTTCTTTCTGAAAGGTATTCCACTACTCCTTTTTCTTGTCAGGTCTTGAAATTTTACTTTTATCTCTGCAACATTATCAGACTGTCAAAAGATCTCATCAGCTTGTTATCCTTTCAGTTGCTACTTTCTGTTATCCTTCTCATCCTCTGTGATACTGCTTACAAATTGGCAAAGATCTCAATGAAAAATAAGACACTACTCCATCTGATCTTTGACAAACCTGACAACAACAAGTAATGGAAAAAGGATTCCCAGTCTAATAAATGGTGTTGGGAAAACTGCCTAGCCATATGCAGAAAGCTGAAACTGGATCCCTTTCTCACATCTTACACAAAAATTAACTCCAGATGGATTAAAGGTTTAAACACAAGACCTAACATCATAAAAACCTAGAACACCATTCAGGATGTAGGCATAGGCAAGGACTTCATGACTAAAACACCAAAAGCAAGGAAAACAAAAGCCAAAACAGGCAAATGGGATCTAATTAAAGTTAAGCACTTCTGTACAGCAAAAGAAGTTATCATTAGAGTGAACTGGCAACCAACAGAATGGGAGAAAATTTTACAATCTACCCATCTAACAAAGGACTAATAACCAGAATCTACAAAGAACTTAAACAAATTTACAAGAATAAAAACAAACAACTCCATCAAAAAGTAAGTGCATGATTTGAATGGACACTTTTCAAAAGAAGACATTTATGTAGTCAACATACATACGAAAAAAATTCATCATCACTGGTCATTAGAGAAATGCAAATCAAAGCCACGTTGAGATACTCTCACACCAGTTAGAATGGCAATCATTAAAAAACCAGGAGACAACAGATGCTGGAGAGGATGTGGACCAATAGGAATGCTTTTACACTGTTGGTGGGAGTGTAAATAGTTCAACCACTGTGGAAGACAGTGGGGCGATTCCTCAAGGATCTAGAACTGGAAATACCATTTGACCCAGCAATCCCATTACTGGGTATATGCCCAAAGGATTATAAAACATTCAATTACAAAGACACAGGCGCATGTACATTTATTGCAGCACTGTTTGCAATAGCAAAGACTGGGAACCAACCCAAATGCCCGTCAATGATGGACTGGATAAAGAAAATGTAACACATACACACCATGGAATACTATGCAGCCATGAAAAAAATGAGTTCATGTCTTTTGCAGGGACATGGATGAAGATGGAAGCCATCATTCTCAGAAAACTGATATAAGAAAAGAAAACCAAACACCACATGTTCTCACTCATACATGGGTGTTGAACAATGAGAACACATGGAAACAAGAAGGGGAACATCACACACTGGGGTCTGTTGATGGGTGGGGGGGCTAGGGGAGGGACAGCAGGGGGTCGGGGGATTGAGGAGGGATAACGTTAGGAGAAATACCTACTGTAGGTGACGGGGGGATGGATGCAGTAAACCACCATGGCACAATCTGCACCTGTGTTCCAGAATTTAAAGAAAAAAATAAAAATAAAAATAAAATAAATAAATAAATAAAAAGAAAGAAAAATAATGACACCACTGACTCCTTCCTCTACATTTCTGTCCTTGCCATTATTTTTATCCCTGAAGTCCTGGCTCCCTTGGAAACTCTTTATTACCTCTACGTAGAGGTAATTTAATTTTTTCAGTTTTTTAGTTCTCTATTGAAAGTTTGATCTGATTCAAATTTGTCCACCAGAGCAAGAAGCCAAATCTCATTTTTCTTTATCAAATATATTGTGCTTTCCTATTAAAAACATGTCATTTTTTCCCTCATCCTTGGAATTCAAGAATTTCACAATGTTAATATTATTTTTCATTAATCCTGTTTGGAACTTGTTAGCCTATAAAAGTTGATATTCCTATGTTTTCTTTATCACAATCATTCTTTTAATAAATAAAATTCATCATATCCAGCATTTTCATTCCTGGGCATATCCTCAAAAGAATTGAAAGCAACTCAAACAGACATTTGTTTACCCATATTCTAATTGCATAATTCACAATAGATAGAAATAATCCAATTGTTCATCAAGAGACAAACAAATATGGTGTATTTATACAATGGAATATTAGTCTTTAAAAAGAAGAAAATTCTACACCTACTAAACATGGGTAAACATTGAAGATACTACTCTAAGTGAATAAGCCAGTTGTAAAAAGATAGATAGATAGATGATAGATAGATAGATAGATAGATAGATGGAATGATGGATGGATGGGTGGATAGATGGATGAATAAATGGATGGAAGGATGGATGGATAGATAGATAGATAGATGGAATGATTGATGGATGAATAAATGGATGGATAGATGGATGGATGGATAGATAGATGGAATAAATGGATGGATGGATAGATGGGTTGATAGAATGATGGATGGATAGAAAGATGATAGACAGATAGATGGAATAAATGGATGGTGGATAGATGGGTCGATAGATAGATAGATGATAGATAGATAGATAGAATGATGGATGGATGGATAGATGGATGGATGGTTGGGGATGGTTGGGTAGATAGATAGATCTCACCAGGGAACAGATGGTACACTGAAATTAGTGATTGGAGAGATTTTGATAAAGGACTAACGACATAGTTGGAGTGGGATAAGAAATTCACACAGGATAATGGAAGCCTTGAAGCTGGTAAGTCCTGGGAGCTATTACCACCTAGACCTGGAGGGGAAAAGGAGGGCATTACAGGAACCTGAAGAGGCTGTATAGAGCAGGTGCCTCGGCAGAACTGTGGACTTTGGCAGAGGGATACACATTTTCTCTGGCAACCAGGTTGAAATTACAGATGCCCCGATCTCAGCTTCCTTCCCTTGTTCTGTTTTGACTCCCCCTTTCCTTCTCCTAGTGCCCCCACACGCCCACCTCTATTGGCAGAATACGACAGGCAAGCAGGAGAACAAAAAAGCTCATATCTTCAGTTAATCCAGGTAAGCCTCCTGGGGAAGACAATGAGTTAATCAAAAGTGCATGGTGTATCTCGAAGAGGAACAGAGGAAATCCAGCACAGCAAATATTTACTAAGCACCTATGTTGTGCCAGTTAATGTCCCAGTTGATTAACACAGAGCTATGACCCAAAGACCCATCTTTGTGAAGCTTACCTTCTAGCTCATACAGGGAAATTGATTTCTATGATTTATTTAATATTTGTTCTTTCATTTATTCTTTGTTCTTTTCCTAGAACTCCTAATAATCTTATACTTTCTTTGGAGACATATCACTCATTTTTCTCCTCAATATTTTTAACTATGGCTTTTTGCTTGGGATTTGAAAAATACGTTTTATCCCTTAGGCAAAAGTCAAACAAACTTTTTCTGCAAAGAGCCAGATAGTAAATGTTTTAGACTTTGTGGACTATACGGTCTGTCCCAGCTATTCAACTCTGATATTAAAATGCAAAAACAGGAACATACACTACGTAAGTGAATTAGCTTGTCTGTGTCCCAATAAAACTTTATTTATAAAACAGATGGTGAGCCAGATTTGGCCTATGAGCTAGAATTGGCCAATTCTTATTCTAGGCCACTAATTGGGCCTTAATATCGACTTATTCTAACCTTCAGTTCATCTACTCTGTGTTCTAGTAAAAATAATCTCATTTTGTTCATTTGTTGTTTTCCAGCGGGTCCACTTACGGTGTGACTGAATCTCTGTAACTGTTCTTCATGGCTTTGTTCAACTTGCTCTCTAGCACCTAGGCTTTCTGGAGCTCCCCAGTCTGCAGTGTTCTGTTTCTTCCTCATGCCTGTGCAAGTCCTTCAGGGTACATTATTACTTTCCTTTGGCAACTCACGGCTCATTGGGCCCAAGGGCACTTGGAGCAGTGAGGTTCAGCAGCCTCTACTCCAATGGACAGCAAATAGCAAGACAGCAGCTCCCTGTCTGGGAATCAGGCACAGAGAGAACTTCCTCCTCCCAGCCTTCTTGAGCTGCAAGATTGGCCTTTCCAGGGCAGCAGCCCCTCTGTCCTTTGTTTGCTTGTACCCCAGACCTTTGGGAATCTGGGAAGCCAACAGGCCTTCTGAGATAAGGTACCTGGCAGGAGCTTTCACTTCCTCCAGAAAATCTGTGGAGCTCCAATCCTTGTCCCAGACCCTCTGCACCAGGCTCCTACCATCCCAGAAGGGACTGTGGCCTGCACAGGGTCTGGCAGCCAGGAAGCCCACCCCACTGACGTCTTGATTGTTCCCTCCATGCCTCATGTACCTGCCAGCCCAAAAGCTCTAGGGATGGCCCTCTACAGGTGGATTAGCACTGGGGTGGGGGAAAGGCAGCAGGGGACTGCTATCTTTTACAACACTGAAACCAGGGTTTCAATCTGTTGAAACATCACAGGTGTTGAGACTGGCAGCAGCTAATAGTTTTCAGTCAGTGTTTTTGGTCATCAGCCTGAAGACACAGCAAACCGGACAAATGTGATAAGAAGGCTTCTTCACAATGAACGAAGTCCTGACATTGATTGTGAATCCATCCAGGTGACCTGAAGGGAAGCTTTTGCAAGCATGGAAAATGAGTCTGGAAAAAAAAGAACATTCCTATACGAAGATCTGGGCCTCAGAGAGGTGATTTCTCTACCACGTGGTATGATCAGCATCAGAATGAGTGACTACCCTGCTCTTTCCAAGAAAGGGCCATATCTTAGGGCAGGACCTTAGAATCCTGGATGTTAGGGTTAAAAGAGACCACTGAGACCATTAGCCAAATTGCCCCCAGTTCCCTGATATATCTAAAAAGATGCATCTCTAGAACATCTTCAAGGGCCATTTGGATGGCCAGAATACATCTTTAACTACTGCCCATTCTGAAAAATGTGGGCATCTGGCTCAATGGTTCTACTGAAATAACAAAGAACATGGCAGCAAAATTATCATTGATTCACATTGTCTTTAGAGAGTGACAGATGCCCAGAATGTAGACGTGGGGGTTTACACAGGAAGGCATTAAAAGATTTAATACGACTTTATGTTTGACAACAGACCTAGTTCCATTCAACATCAATATGCTGGCATTATTAGTATTTTATGAAAACAATAATTCACAGTTTGCTGAAAGAGAATAACAGTATTGATCTTATGAACAGTGCATTTTATTTTCCATTAAATTTTTATGGAGCATGACAAGCTGTGTGCTGGGTCTGATCTTTTCTGCACATTAATGTACAGACCTTTTGCAGATGTAGAAATTATGAGGGCTGTGTTAATAAAACCAGCTCATATGGCCTAGGAGCAAAAAGCAAACAGTTCCTCACTGGAGTTCTGCTCTGAGCTTATTAGTTTTTCAGGTTTGTGAACTGACCCACAAAGGAAATAGAAATCTCTCCTTAGTGAACAGAGAGAAAAAAAATATATTAGCAACAATGAGAAATTCTTTCTCAAAGACTCTCTAATAGCATTGCAAGTGCACATTTCAGATGCAGTAGAGCAAGTGCAACCAAAGGTACTGGGTGATTCACTCAAACCCTAGCATGTCTCCCTACTCTGCGACATTATCTATCCTAATACCAGAGTATTTCTAGCATCACTTGGAGTAACTATATTCTTAGTGTCTTAGTCTGTTCTCCAGCTGCTATGAAAATACTCAAGACTCTGTAATTTATAAAGAAAAGAGATTTCATTGACTCACAGTTCTGCATGGCTGGGGAGGTCTCAAAAAACTTACAGCCGTGGTGGAAGTCACCTCTTCACAGAGCTCAGGAGAGAGAATGAGTGCCAGCAGGGGACATGCCAGGTGCTTATCAAACCATCAGCTCACTCACCATCACAAGAACAGCGTGGGGGTAACTGCCCCCATGATTCAATTACCTTCCATCAGGTCCCTCCCATAACAGGTGAAGATTACAGGAACGACAATTCAAGATGAGATTTGGGTGAGGACACAGCCAAACCACATCATTCAGCAGTACTTCTCTGAGGATCTTAAAACCAGTTTACTCCCTTCCTTTCACTAATTTTCACGTAGAAGTTCATGTTCTGACTGATCCATTGGCTATTTGACCATGGGGCTATTTGAATGTCTCCAAATTCTAGATGGTAAACTATAAGCATTCACTGCTGTCTATTGGCATGATGTGTTTTAATCTCTTTTTCAAAAAACAAAAACAAAATACACAAAGGACCACTATGTCCAAGTCTTAATCTGATTGTGATAAACAAAGACACCTCCAAACATGGATATTAACATCTGGGGTAGAGTCGTAGACTTATTACCTTTTTTAAGCTGGGCACCTTCACTTTGCCACTAATAAATATGGTCTTTGTGTGTTTTTTTCTCTGACACTAACTAGCTGACCTGCAACTCAATTCAAGTCTGACGCTAACTACCCAGAGTTGATAGGGCTCCGTTCCACAAGCCTGCCCTCACTTCAGATGCCAGTTCCAAGTACTGAGTCCCCAGGTTCCCTGCACAGCTGCCTGGATGACTACAAATTCACAGTCATCACCACTCGCCTTGGGTCTGCTAATTTGCAGCACATCTTAGAATTCAGGAAAGTGCTATACGTACAGTCTTGTTGTGAAGGATGCAACTTAGGACCAGCCAAGTGGAAGAGACACACAGGGTAAGTGTGGGTGCCCTGTGTGTCTCTTCCACACAGTGGATGGGCTAGAGCTTCCGTACCTTCTTAAGCACCTTGCCACCTCCCAGAGCTGGCACACAAGGCAAGATATGTTGGGTAGGGTGGAGCTTCCATGCTTTCTCCAGCGTCCATGCCACCTCCTAGCATTTTGGTATGTTCATCAAGTAGGATCTTGTCATTTAGGGGGTTTTATAGAGGTTTCATTGTATACATATGATTGATTGGGTCACTGAACTCCATTTCCAGCCCTTCTATTATTCCCAGGGGTCAGGGGGTGGGAGTGTTGAAAGTTCTAGCCCTCTAATTACATGTTTTGTTTTTCTGGCAACCAACTCCCAACCTGAAGCTATCTAGGGGCCCACTATGAGTTATCTCATTAGCATTAACTCAAGTGTGAGCAAAAGGGGCTTGTTATGAGTAACAACAGATACTCTTATCACTCAGAAAATTCCAAGGGTTTTGGAAAATCTGTGCTAAAAATAGAAAACAAAGACCAAATGTATTTTTTATTGTATTACATCTTTCCAACATGCTAAGAGTAGAAGCTGGAAAAGGCAGACAGCCATCTCAGCAGGAGAAGACAGCATTTTACCTACCTCAGTATAGTATTATAAAACACACATGCACACCATGCATTGGCCCTTGACTGGGCAGAGGGAGAAAACGTGTTGCAGTGTTTGACATGTTGTGGCATTTGATGGAACTAGGGAGAAATACACTTTTCTGAGCTGATGAGTCTATTTCTGTCAAGGAAGCCATCAATTTTCTAGTAACTTCTTTCACTCTCTTCCCCCTACATGAGTGGCAATCAAGCTAAAATGCACTGAAAACTGACACCATTTTTTTCACGAAGCCCCCAGAATAACAAATTCACTTGGTGTTTTATGATGATTAACTTATGGCATTCAAAGGATGGGCCTCATGCATCTGCAGAGACAGTCATAGCGGACAGTGCAGAGGAGCTCCGTAAATCACTTCCCAGGCTGCAATCAACATACTGGGGACGATAAAAAATCCTTTCATGAGATGGACAAAAAGCTTTAGGAAAGTAGAAGGTGAGAGATCTCATAGCATCTCGAAGCTTTAGTCTCAGGCTTATGGGGACCTGGCACAACTCTAGGCAGGCACTGGAAGATGTTCCTGGCTCTCACATAACCCCTACATGCCCTTTAAAACTCAACTCCAAGGGCCCTTTCACTACAAAAGACTGAATGAAGGCCTCTGGCTAAGGCTGGATGTCAGCCTTCCTTTGAACACCTCTAACACTTGTCCTTCTCGTTTCTGCTATTATAACAGCCCAGGAACCCATCGTGTATGCATATTCCTGCCATTCATTCCCTTGAGACTATATGCACCTTAAACATAAAACTGGGTGTCATTTATTGGCTCTGCCCATTCAATTTTGGTAGTGCAGTTGTAGATCTTGGAGAACAGTGAGACCTTTGGAAACTGAGGTCTCTATTGTGATCCCAGACACTGATGTGGCTGCTCCCACAATACAGACAAAGGCAGGAAATAGGTCAGGGATATTAACATTCTGTCGGAAATTCACAAGTGTGTACAAAATACCAAAAATAATCAGTTTGGGGAAAACATGGGTTTGAAAAACAAACCTAATCTAAAAATCAAAACAATGTTGACTCACAAGAATGAATTCATTGTGGAAGCCAGCAATTTCAGACTTAATTGTGTTGATTTGTTATTTTTTTTTCTCTCCCATTCTCTTTTCCATGCCGTGTTGTTGGAAAAGGCTCAGAGCTGCCTGAGTTTTGATTTATCTTGCGTGGCAGAAGACCCTCATGCTTCCAAATACAGACCCCACAGCTAATTCTCACTTCAAGTGCAATTAAAAGGACTTGAAGGCCCAATTTGAAATTTCATCCTCATACTTCAAAGAAATTAGTTTGATGAGTGATTGCAATGGAGTGAAGCTAATAATGAAAATAATTAATGCCTGGAAATACTTCACAGGAGCAGGAAATGCTTGCATGCCTCCTGTATATTTAAAGAAAGCTCCAGAGTCAGAAAAAAAGCCAGAAGGCCAAATTGTCCATCCCAACTCCCAGAAGTTTGCCCATGGCAGCATAATTAAGAGCTGCCGCCTGACACCTTTCTTCCTGGACCAGCATTTGTAAACAGGGAGGCCATTTAACTAAATTCACATAATTGCTACAGAAAACATGGCCCAGACTTCTAAATATCACCAGCACTCACGAGAGAATAACAATTAACGAACATGGAGGCGTGAGTGGTACACACGAAGAAAAGTCGGTTCTTCACCTCCATGTCTCATCCTTAACCTCACCCCAGAAAACTTGGAAAGCTCACTTTAAAGGCAAGATTTCGAATCACATTGATCAGGAAGATGTGAATTGGTTACTTCTATTCCTCTAACATATGCCATGTAACCAAACACAGAACAGGAATGGCAGAGCACAGAGGCACTTCTGGCGTGCACGCTGTGAATCTCAGGATCAGGTGGACTTGGCCTCTTCCTCAATCCCCGTTACAGATGTCAGACCAATCTGCCTTCGTGGGACAATTTCTGGTTCCCTGAGTCCATGCTATTTTGCTCAACTGCTCTCTGCCTCTCAAGTCTTGGTCACTCACTCTGACTGGCCCAAGTCTTTGCCTCCTAGCCAGTTTTCTGACTTTATCCTTCATAGACAGACCCATTTAACACACTGGCCTTGGATCCTTTTTCTTCTATTATGGACTAAATTATGTTCCTTAAAATTCATATGTTGAAGCCCTAACCTCCTATGTGACTGTATTTAGAGGTCATAAGAGTAGTACCCTAATCTAATAGGAATGGTGTCCTTGTAAGAAGAGGAAAAGGTGGGTGTTGAACAATGAGAACACATGGACACAGGGAAGGGAGCATCACACACTAGGGTCTGTCGGGGGGAACTAGGGGAGGGACAGCAGGGGGTGGGGAGTTGGGGAGAGAGAGCCTGGGGAGAAATGCCAGATATAGGCGATGGGGAGGAAGGCAGCACATCACACTGCCATGTGTGTACCTATGCAACAATCCTGCATGTTCTTCACATGTACCCCAAAACCTAAAATGCAATTGAAAAAAAGGAATCTCTTACCCAGGGCCCCAAAAAAGTAAAAAATAATTATAAAAAAAAAGAAGAGGAAAAGACTGGATCTCTCTCTCTCTCTCTCTCTCTCTCTCTCTCTCTCTCTCTGTTTGTCTGTCTGTCTCTCTCTTTCCATGCATGCACAGAGGTAAGCCCAGGTTGAAGACACAATGAGAAAGCAACCATCCACAAGCCAGGAAGAAAGTCCTCACCAAAATCCAACCCTGATGGCACCTTGATCTTGGACCTCTGCCCTCAAAAACTGTGATAAAATTGTCTGCTGTTTACGTCATCCAGTCCATGAGAGTGTCACGGCAGCTTGAGGAAACGAAGTCCCACACTTCTTGCTTCTCGTGCCCCTTGTCATCCCTGTATGCCTTGCTGTCATTGTGGGAAGTTGCCCCACACCACCAACGACTGCTTTTTCGATCCCCCTCATTATCAAAGCCTCCTACTCCTTCCATCTCCTGCACTCAGCTCTTTCCCTGCACAGGTCTCAAGATCTCATCAGAATCTCCTGTCTACTTACCATCTGTATTAGTCTGTTCTCACATTGCTATAAAGATACCACCTGAGACTGGTAATGTAGAAAGGAAAGGGATTTAATTGACTCACAGTTCTGCATGGCTGGGGAGGCCTCAGGAAACTTAACAATCATGGCAGAAGGCAAAGGGGAAACAAGGCACGTCTTACATGGCAGCAGGAGGGAGAGTGGAACAAAGTGGAAACTGCCAAACACTTCTTAAAATCGTCAGCTCTCATGAGAACTCACTCACCACTACAGGAACAGCGTGGGGGAAACTGCCTTCGTGATTCAATCACCTCCCTCCAGCTCCCTCCCTCAACACCTGGGGATTACAACTGGAGATGAGACTCTCACCTCCTCTCCACTCATCAGACACCTCCTTCCTTCCTTCTCTCCATTTTTGCAGATTTATTAACCCATTATTTCATTAACAGTCTCCCCAGGCCCTAAATTGTCCTATTGGAGGTCAAAAGGAGTCCTTTCATTTGGATACAGTGTTTTTTCTTTTTTCTTTTTCTTTTTTTTTTTTTTTTGAGACGGGGTTTCACTCGTTACCCAGGCTGGAGTGCAATGGTGTGATCTCGGCTCATGGCAACCTCTGCCTCCTGGGTTCAAGCAGTTCTCCCACCTCAGCCTCCCGAGTAGCTGGGATTACAGGTGCATGCCACCATGTCCGGCTAATTTTTGTATTTTTTTAAGTAGAGACAGGGTTTCACCATGTTGACCAGGATGGTCTCGATCTCTTGACCTCGTGATCCACCCACCTCGGCCTCCCAAAGTGCTGGGATTATAGGCGTGAGCCACCATGCACAGCCGTATCCCGTGTTTTTTCCACATGACCCATTGGTCTTTTAATGCTTCCTTGCATTCAGGCACAGGAAGTCCTGGAATCGTATTAAATGCTTCCCACTCCAGAACTGAAAACACCCCTTTCTGTAAGAATCTCTGATTCCTTTGAGGGGAATCAGTATTTAATATCCATGCTCTGGATGACAGGATTTTTTTTTTTTTTTTTTTTTGCTATTGAGGCATCATTGTTCCTAGGCTTTTTCAGTGAAAAGAGCTAGAAAATATGTGTTTAGGGAGAGAAAACAGAAGATGAGTTTATACTGACACGTCCTATTCAAATTGAACCCATAAATTTCTAACATGTTCAGTCCTCTTTCCCATCCCCCACATCCTTCTTGACACCCTTCTGTTTTGTTTTTTCAAATATGTTGAAGAGGCCGTGTATACTCACTAAGTCCTTTTATTCACACCCACACATCCACCTACTCCCGACTCACTCTGATCTGGTTTACCGCCCATCAGTCAATGAAACGATTTTGTTATGGTAACCATGCCCTCATGCCAAGGGACCTTTTTCAATTTTTATCTTATCAAAGTAATATTTATTTGACACTATAGACCCTGCCTTCTTTCTGAAACACTCTTCCCTGGGCTTCTGTTAATCAATACTCTCTTTTTTTTCTTTTCCTGGAAAATTATTGTATGTCTCCTCTAATTGGCCATACAACAGTAAAGGTACTGAAGGTTGAGTCTGTTGCTCTCTTCTCTCTCACACAGGCTCCTCTGTCCAGGCTAGCCAATACCTGCCCATGACTTCACTCCCTCCAGAGTTCTATCTGTGACCCAAATGTCTCCTTATCATTCCATGCACATGTGTTTAACTGTCTACCTCTGACTCCGCATGGATGCCTCAAAGGAATTTCAAAGTTTCCATGTTCAGAAGTAGCCTGGTTCTCTACCCCACCTTCACCCACCCAGTAGCATCATTCTTTTCTGAATAAATAGCCTTTCCATCTCTTCTGCTGCCCAAATCAGCTCTTCCATCCTGGCTAACAGTCCTGGTTTCAGAGCCAATATGCGTGTCTTTGAATCCTATCTTCATCACTTCCTAGCTGTGCCTCATTTTTCCCAGTTTTAAACTGTGAGCAGAAATTGACCTTGCCTCATAGGGTTCTTTTGAGGATTAAGTGACATACCCCACGTGAAACACTCAGCCCAAGGTCTAGCAAATGTAAGTAGTCAACACATGATGCATGTTTATCTCTCACCTCTCTCCTTCACCCCCTGGCTACCATATCTACCTATCAGACCATGAATTTCTTATGGCTGTAAACCGGGGCAGCTCATTTGTGACTTTGCAGTACTCTTTCCTTCTCCTCTTCTTCTCCTTCTGATGGGGTACCCATTGCAGGTGTCTCCAGAACTGAAGACCCCATCACAGAAATGCAAAGTTAACTGAAGCCAGACTCAACAGAGCCCATCGAGGAAACTTGCTCAAGCTACCAAGGAAAAGGCAACGTCCTCTATTGGTAGTTCCAGCTTCATCAGTTGTAACTGATCTGAACCTAGAGCAGCCAGTGGTCATTCTGCGCCACTGATACGGTTTGGCAGTGTCCCCACCCAAATCTCATCTTGAATTGTAACTTCCATAATTCCACCATGTCGTGGGAGGGACCTGGTGGGAGATAATTGAATCCTTGTGGTGGTATCCTCCATACTGTTCCCGTGTAGTGAAGAAGTCTCATGAGTTTTGATGGTTTTATGAATAGTTTCCCTTTTTGCTTGATTCTCATTCTCTCTAGCCTGCAGCCATGTAAGATGTCCTTTTGCTCTTCCTTCATCTTCCACCATGATTGTGAGGCCTCCCAGCCATGTGGAACTGTGAGTCCATTAAACCTCTTTCCTTTATATATTATCCAGTCTCAGGTATGTCTTTATTAGCAGCGTGAGAACAGACTAATACTAAATGGAATAATCCTGCTGAGAGCAAAGCCAACACAGAGGAAAGCTGAAAGAGGTGAGAGAGGTAATTGAAAAATAACAAAGGGAGAGGAAGAGAAGGAAGAAGGGAGAGAGGTAAGAGAAAGAAAACATTAATGATGTTATTTGAATTTCTGGATCCAAGTATGCCTGGAGCAAGACATTTTCCTCACAGTTATCTATGCCAAAGCATTCTTTCTTGTTGTTGTTTAACCTACTCTGAGTTTGGTGTCTGACACTTGCAACCAAGATTCCTCACTAGCGCAAGAATTTTGTTCAAGAGTCAGGACACCTTGTAAAGATATATAAACTATAGGAACAAATCATAGACTTAATTTCAGAATAAAAAGAGAAAGAACAGTGAGTGTAAGATTATAAAGAGATCTCAAAATCAATACAAAACAGTTACTTCTAAACTATCTCTACACTTGGTGGAGGTAAGGCATAAATTTTGGTTCTAAGCTTCTGTGTTTTTAGCTGACACAAGGAGGGAACACTAGGAATTACATAATTCATGGTGTACACAGAACTACAGCAGATGAAATGTTCAGGAGAAGCACACCAATTTTTTGGTCCTGAGACCAAACAGGAAAGCCAGTAGTCATACCTATTGCTTTCCATACACTTTATGACCTGGATGGATGAGAATGAAATCAATGTATTCATGTTCTTCAAAAAGAGACGGTACGTTTTATTCTTCTGTTCCTATAGCTAATCCTCTTGATAGCTTCCATGGATGCTCTCAGCCCACCTGGGTTCACTTATAGCTGTGATTCTCCTTTCAAATGCCTGCACCTCTCCTCTTCTTCCTCTACACTCTAAGACCTTGTCCACCTGAATGCAATTATGGCCCAGAAATAGAGGCACTAGTGCTCACTTCATCCTTTCTTGAGGCACCTCTCAAAGAGTGGTGGCTGAGAGCTAGTGACAGAATGCCCAGCCTCCCCATCTTGGGGTGGACGATTCTGGGGCATGCTGCAATGGTTGTTCTAAGAGTCTCCTGTAGGATTGAACCTCATAGGCCCACAAACATAGCCCTGTCTTTAGTACTTCTTAGATTGGACTTTTTCTATTCCCTTTCTCACTTTTCCTACCTTCTCACTTCTAAGATTGCCTCTCAAATAAACTGCCTGCATAGAAGAAGTCCTTGGTTCAGGGTCTGGGAAACCCCACCTAAGATAGTCACTGATTCTTCCTTCAAAGTGTCTGGAGCACACCTGCTGTCTGCCATGCAGATGCACATGCAGGATGTCCTCCACGTGCAGGAGTGCCCACAGCTGGAGCAGAAGCATGGCAGGATTTGTGCTCCATCTCCAGGTCCTCTGTCGTTGCTTCTGAAAAAGAGCTTTAGATGAAAAGTCCTGGCTTCTTTACCATCCAAATAGAAATTATAGCTTTCTGTCTATCATCCATGTTTTTAAAATTTTCTGTTTTGTGTTGCTTTGACCTCCTTAGATCTTTGCTAATCCTGGAGTGACTGCCCTTCCCAGGGCAAATTCCTAGAGACAGTAAATAACAGACCTGTGAGCGTTCCTTTCCTATATAAACCACCCCTCCAAATCCCACATTCCCAACCCCCTTCTTTATGTAATTTCCATGAACCAGGCCAATACTTCTCCTGCTCTAAATTATCCCCGGGTCAGTGTATGAGTCTGCTCTCACATTGCTAATGAAGACATATCCGAGACTGGGTAATGTATAAAGGAAAGAGGTTTAATGGACTCACAGTTCCACATGGCTGGGAGGCTTCACAATCATGGCGGAAGATGAAAGAAGAGCAAAGGGACGTCTAACATGGCAGCAAGCAAGAGAGAATGAAACTCAAGAGAAAGGGGAAACCCCTTATAAAACCATCAGATCTCATGAGACTCCTTCACTACCATGAGAACAGTATGGGGAGAAGCACTCCCATGATTCAATTATCTCCCACCAGGCCCCTCCCATGACACACGGGAATTATGGGAGCTGCAATTCAAGATGAGATTTGGGTGGGGACACAGCCAAACCATGTCAGCCAGGTATCAGACAGTTAGAGACCACCCCTATAAGCTCAGTACTGAATCCTAAACTTTCCCACACTGCCTCACCCATTCTTTCCTATGGGAATCACAGTGAAGTCTCTGAGCCCTGCTACCTGCTGGCCCCTTCTGCCTTCTCCCCGGCCTGGTGTTCCCCCCGTGGCCCCTGCATGATTTGGCCACCCTCTTGGCAACTGTGACGTGTAAACGGCACTTTCAAAGGCAGTGGTCTCCACGTCTGTCACCTCATCATGCCCGATTAAAGCAGACCCTGATACAATCCAAACGTTCCCTTCCTTCCAATCCACCTTAAACCTGTGGGGTCTGTGCTTGCTGCACTTTGTGATGTAGGGAAATAATAAGGCCCTGGAGCTCAGCAGCACGGTGGGAGTTCCTACCGAATGTTAACTAGTCATGTGGCCAGTTCACATCTCTGAATGTGGGCTTCCTTGTCCTTAAAATGGAATGGATACTACCTGTCTCACAGGGTCATCAAAAGAGGCACAAGAGAGAATGTAAGAGAGCAGGTGCTTTAGATGTTTGAGTTATTTTCTTCATCATATTGTTACCTTAGATACAAATTCTAGGTTCACATGACTTTGGGATAGAGTCAGATAAAACCATTAACTTCAGGTGTCTCCACTGATTTAATGAGACATTGAATTGTTGGATGAATGAATGAATGGATCTTTAGTTTTCTTCTTAAAGAAGTTCCTGTGCAAAGCACCTTCCTCTTAAGTGCTGTCTTATGCTGTAGCTTTTGAATTCTCATTTCACACATTTAATTCAATGCACTAAGATAATAAATACACTACCAATTATTCACTTTCACTGACTATTTATAAGGTAATAGTTCCTTATTGTTCCCTTTGTAAGTTTTTCAGCTAAATGAAAAACTGAAATTTAGCTGAAAAACTTACAAAGGGAACAAAAGTGACCAGCTGGGGAAACAACAGAAGGATTTCCTGCAAAGCCTACCATTATAGGCACATGCCACTACCTCTCTCCGTCTTTTCTTTCTATGGTGTTAATCTTACATAAGTGGTTATTACCACATGAAACACATTAAGATTATTTCAATTATGTTTGCTACATTGTTTCAAAAGATTATTCTACTATTTACTGGCAATTAAACAGGCTTTCATGTTAAGTATGCTGCTTGAGGGCATGTTGAGTCGCACTGTGGATATAGCAATTAAAATTGTTCATTTGCAAGAAGCTTGTCCGTTGGAAGTCAAAGTACTGGGATATCTCTGAGGTGATGATTTACAAGGGTAGAAAAAGATGAATAATCACATGAATTAGTTCTTTGGGTGAGTAAAGCCTTATAAAGCTTTGAACGCTTTTGTCTTTGCTTAGAATTAAAGAACATTTTCCACTTTGCAAAGACACTACTGCCAAGGATAACCGGAAATGGTTAAGAATAGGTTGCTGTTAGCAGAAGACGCTTATTGCATCCACACTGGGCTAAGAGCAGCATGCTGGTTGTGTAGAAGATGTGAAGTCATGGCTCTAACAAGGCGGTGGGCTAGAGGGTGTTCTCTAAATCGTTAACATGTGGCAAAGGGCAAACTTGAAACAACAGACATGACTTTCATACTGAAGCAGACTCCTGAAGACCAACTCTGGGCAAGGGTTAAGCCCTGGTTGCCGGATGCTAGAGAGGTTCATTTGTGGCATATTTTATTATTCAGTTCAAAATACATTATAATTTCAAGTGTGACTTCCTCTTGGCACATGGATTAATTAGAGGTGAATTGTTTAATTTCCTAACAGTAAGGGATTTTCTACTGATTCCTAGCTTAATTCCACTGTGGTCAGAGAACCTACTCTGAATAACTCTAATCCTGTGACATTTGTTGAGACTTTTTTATGGTTCAATGTACAATCTGGGGAAATGATTCTATATGCTTGTAAAAAAGAATCAACATTCTGCTGCTGTTGGATGCAATGTTTTCTATATATCCATTTGGTCTCTTATTAGGTGTCTTGTCCAGGTCTATATACTTCCTATTTTTATTGTCTTCTTGTTTTATTAGTTATGGAGTTTGTTAAGGTCTTCCACATTGGTTATGCATTGCTTTCCTTTGTTTTAGTTCTGGCGATTGCTGATTTACGTCTTTTGTTTTTGGGGGGTACATACATATTTACTAATATCATTCTGGTCAGTTATCCCATTTATGGACTGTTCCTGGTTCTACTGATGATTGTTGCCTTACAGTCTATTCTGTATAATGTTAGCGTAACTATAAAGCAGGAAGGGCCTCGAGAAACAGACTCTCAGACACCGAACTAGGAAGGAAGGGGTGATTTATTTTAGCTGGGAGCAAGGTGGCATAGGTGTCTAATAGCCAAGCTCACCTGCCAAACAGAAGCCCTGCCTTTATATAGGCTTACAACTCTAAATATTACACATGAAAGGGTCTTGTGTTTACAGCTTTAGAAATTATATGTGAAATAGTCTTGGGTTTACAGTTTTAGAAATTACATGTGAAAGGGTCTTGGGTTTACAGTTTCAGAAACTACTTGTGAAAGGGTCTTGTCTCATGGAGTAGGCATGGGGTATGTGGCTTAGGTGGGGATTTGATCTTGTTTAGGTAAAAACAATGCCTTCCAGAAAGATTCCTCCATCTCATGCCTGCGATCTATAGGAGAGACTGTGGTAAGCAGTAGAGGTCTTATTTTTACCCCGGCATGAGGCGCCAACCAGTCCCCCTTCTGGGTAACTTCTAGCTTCTCCTTTTGAGATGCAAGGCAGAAGACTGAAGAGGGTTAAGGGTCTCCTTCCTCAACTACATCGCCTTTTCTTTGGTTAATGCTGGCAATGGAGTAGCTCTTTCTTATAAGCATCCTATAGTTCCTTTTCCAGTCTGACTATCTTAACCTTTACATACTTGAAGAATTGAATCCATTTACATATTATGTAATGACTGATAAGGCTGGTTTATATCTGCCATTTTACCATGTACTTTGAGCTTGACTCAGTTTTTTTATATTTCTTGTTTCTCCTTTCTTGTGTTATTTAGAATTAATCTAATATTTTTATTGGTTCTCCCTTTTTATCCCTAAACTTTATTAGTTAATAGATAATGAATGATACAATAAACCAAGGCTCCAGAAATACTACTTAAAGGGGAATTTCTAATCTCAAACACATTTATTAGAAAAGAAGAAAGGTTGAAAAGTCAAAGATCTAAAATTTTATCTGAAGAATATAAAAAAAGAAAATTAAATCAAATCCAAAAATATAGAAGAAAGAGAATAATAAAGATAATAGCTGATATCAATAAAGTAGGGGAATAGATAAAATATAGAAATTAATGCAATCAAAATTTGGTTATGGGATGTCAGAGAAAATGGCAAGATAGGAAACTCTAAAGTCCATTGCTCCAAAAAGGCAATAAAAAAGCTGATAAAAACTGTCGGAAGCAACTTTTTAGATCTCTGGAAACAAACCAAGAGCCTATAACAAGCAGGGTAAAGTGTTCAACCAAGAAAAAAACACTAGAATCTCAGTAAGAATAGCAAGCTTTGTGGTCTTTTAATTTCCCCTGGTCCCATATCCTGCTCCTCAGCTTGGCAACAAACCCCAAAGAAAAAAGTTTATGGTCCCAGCACAGGTACTAGTACCAGAGGAAGCAGAACAGATCTCATTCACAAAGAACTGTGTTTGGTTGCTCAACCTGCCTGGGAGCTTCCTGGAGGACTGGCTCAAAGGAGTTGTCTTTATCTCAACTTACTTGACTCTCTCCCAGGTCTGAAGCAGCTAACCATATGACCACTGGTGAAAACATTTAGAGCCAAACATATTTGTTGCTGCTCGCTGGGGCAATGGGTAGTCACTGGGGTGAAAAATAAACTCACCATAAGCTTGAGAGGAAAGGCTAAAGAATAGGATTTTTTGGGAAGAATGAAGGCTTTGAAAAGCTATAACATGTCCTGAAAGCCTAGGAGTCTGTCCACATGCCCAGGGCTGGGTGCATGCTCAGAAAGGCCCTGAGAACATGCTGAGTTTTCACCTATTCTATGCCTGACCTTTAGACTCTGCATAAGCCAGAAGTGAAAGCCAAATCAGGATTGTAAATCACCCAGATTAGAACTAAAGACATGCCCCCAGTACACACAGCCCATTTGCAAAGACTCAGAAATTTTTTTCTTTCAGGCATATATGATATCTCTGTTCAATAAGTACCTGATCACTAAGCTAATGGAACATAAACTACAGTGAACACATGTGACAAAAAAATACAGACTTTACACAGTTGGTTCAAAAAAGTCACTAAACAAATACTGCACCAAGAAGGAATGTGAACCTGGGAAGAAAGAAAAACTGACATATAGAGCTGCTATATTATAATACACAGTGTCCAATCCTTAACAACAAAAAAAATCACAAGGCAGAAAAATAAATTTTTAAAAAGTATGGCCCATACATAAGGAAAAAAAGCAAACAATTAATAAAAGCTGTCCCTGAGGAAGTCCAGACATAAAACTTACTAGAAAAATGCTTAAATCGTTATTTAAAATATGCTAAAAGAGCTAAAGGAAAGCATATGTGAGGAACTAAAGAGAAGTCCTAGCCAGAGCCATCAGGCAAAGGAAGAAATAAAGGGCATCCAAACTGGAAAAGTGGAAGACAAACTATCGCTGTTTCCTAATTACCTTAACCTAGAAAACTCTAGAAGACCCCTCTGAAAGACTCCTAGATATGATAAATGAATTCAGTAAAGTATCAGCTTACAAAATCAATGTAAACAAGACAGTATCACTGCTATACACTAACAACAATCAAGCTGAGAATCAAATCAAGAACTCAATTCTTTTTATAACAGCTATAAAAAATGAAATAAAATACCCAAGGAAATGAAAGATTTCTGCAAGGAGAACTACAAAGCATGGCTAAAAGCAATCAGATGGTGCAAGCTAATGGAAATACATCCCATGCTCATAGATTGGAAGAATCCATAGGGTGAAACTCTCTATGTTGTCCAAAGCAATCTACAGATTCAATGCAATTCCTGTCAAAATATCATCATCATTTTTCACAGAAGTAGAAAAGCAATCCTAAAATTCCTATGGAACCAAAAAAGAACCTGAACAGCCAAAGCAATCCTAAGCAGAAAGAGCAAATCTGGAGGCATCACATTACCTGACTTATATTACAAGTTTATAGTAGCCAAACAGCATGGTAATAATGTAAAAGTAAATACATAGACCAATGGAACAGAATAGAGAACCTAGAAATAAAGGCAAATACTAAAAACCAAGCGATCCTTCACAAAGCATGCAAAAACATAAATTGGGGAAAGGGCATCTTATTTAATAAATGGTGCAAGGAGAATTGGATAACCATATGTAGAAGAATGAAACTAGATCCCTCTCTCTCACATATATAAAACTTAACTCAAGATGAATTAAAGACTTAAATCTAAGCCCTGAAACCATAAAAATTCTAGAAGAAAACCTAGGGAAGAGTCTCCTATACATTGACATAGACAAAGATTTTATGACTACAATCCCAAAAGGAAATGCAACAAAAAGTCATAAATAAGTGAGACATAAACCAAAAAGCTTCTATACAGGAAAAGAATTAATCATCAGAGTAAACAGATGATATTTCTTCCCTATAGAACGGGAGGAAATATTTGCAAATTATGCATCTGACTAAACACTAATATCCAGAATCTACAAGGAACTCAAGCAGATCAGCAAGAAAAAATTAAAGAATCTCATTTAAAAGTGGGCAAGTGATGTGAATAGACATTTCTCAAAAGAAAATGTGCAAATGGCCAATAAACATATGAAAAAATACTCAATATCACTAATTGTCAGTGAAATGTAAATTAAAACCACAGTGAGATATCACCGTACCCCAGCCAGAATGGCCTTTATTAAGAAGTCAAAAACGATAGATGTTGGCATGGATGTGGTAAGAAGGGAATGCTTATACACTGCTGGTGGGATGATGAATTAGTACAAACTCTACTGAAAACAGTAGAGATTTCTCAAAGAACTATCTAGTGAAAGCAGGTCTACCATTTGATCCTGCAATTCCACTACTGGGTATCTATCCAAAGGAAAAGAAGTCATTATATCAAAATTCACCTGCACACATATGTTTATTGTAGCACAATTCAACATTGCAAAGATATGAAATCAACCTAAGTGCCTGTAAGTCAATGAGTGGATAAAGAGAATGTGGTACATATATACTATGGAATATTACTCAGCCATGAAGAAGAATGAAATAATGGATTTGACAACAACTTGGATGAAACTGGAGGTTATTACGCTAAGTAAAGTAACTCTGAAATGGAAAAACAAATACAGTATATTCTCACTTATTAGCAGGAGCCAAGCTATGAGTAGTCAAAGGCATAAAGAGTGGTATAATGGACACTGGAAATTCAGAAGTGGGGTAGAGTGAGAGGAATGTAAGGACTGAAAAACCACATATTGGGCACAATGTACACTACTCAAGTGATGAGTGTACTAAAATCTCAGACTTTCTCACTATACAATTCATCCATGTAACCAAAACCACTTGTACACCTAATTAGAATTTTTTAAAAATTAAAAAGAACTATATTTTTCACCAAATAAAGCACATTTAAAACAATATAAATTATGGAAAAGTAATTGAGAATTACAATAACTGAAATTTAAAAGTTCACTAGATGGTCTAAGTAGCAGATATGAGTAAGTAGAAGAAAGAATTAGTTAACAATGAGTTGAGATTATTCAGTCTAAGAAATAGGAAGAAAAAATAAAGAAAACCAAACAGAGCCTCAGAAAAATGGGGGACTCCAGCAAGTGTACTAAATATATATAATGAGAATTCCACAAGTAAGAGAAGATAATGAAAGAGGCAGAAAGAATATTTAAAGAAATAACAGAAAGAGACTTATCAGACATGATTTTTTAAAAAATTAGTATACACATCTAAGCTCAACTCATTCTAAGTAAGATAAACACAAAGAGGTCCATGCTAAAACATATTGTACTTAAGCTGTCAGAAGGCAAAGGTAAAGGGACAATCTAGAAACTGGCAAGACAGAAAGAACTCAACATGTACAAGTCATTCTTAACAAGATTAACAACTCATCATTTCTCATCAGAAACCATGGAGGCCACAGGGTGTTGGAATGACATATTAAAAATATTTAAAGGAAAACAACCATTCAACCAAGAATTCTATATCCAGCAAAACTATCCTTTGAAAATGAAAGAAATTAAGACATTCCAAGATTTTTAAACAAACAAAACAAGAATTTGTTATTAGCAATCCCACTATAGTGCTTCTTGTAAACACTAAAGGAAATTTTCTAGGTTGAAATCACATACCTGCAGATAGTAATTCAAATATACTAGAATTTTAAAAAAGAAGCAATACTCTAAGTACTTACGTAATTACAAAAAAAGTATAAATTAGAATTCCATCCATTAACTAATTTAAAAGCAATTGTATAAAACAATATATGTATAATCTTATTGTTAGATCTACAAAACATAGAAATGTAATGTATTTGACAATAATTACACAAAGGATGTAGGTGAGAACAAATTTGTATTGGAGTAAGAAAGTAGCACCAGAGGGTGAAGTTCATCTACAGGAAAATGAAAAGAACCAGAAATAATAAATAAGAAGGCTAATATAACAAACTTTATAAAAACATGCTTTCTGTCCTTTACACAGCTTCCATAAGTAGGTATACAATTATATAAAGTAATAATTATAAGAATGAATTACAGGGTTTGCAACAAATATAGAAATAATAGCACAGAAAAGGAAAGAGATTAGAGTTATATGAAAGTAAAACATTTTTATCTCACTAGAATTAAGTTAGTATAAGCTAAAATGTACATGGTAACCTGCAGAGTAGCCACAAAAAAACTCTCAAAAAAAAAAAAGGGAGAAAATCTTATTAAAGGAAGTAAAATTCTACACTAGAAGATAAGACTCTGTTTCTAAAATAGCAAAGAAAAATGTCCACCTAATGAAAAAATGCACTAAATGAGGAATAGAGCAACAAAAAGAGATGAAGCAGAAAACAAAAAGTAAAATGGCAAGCATACATTCAGCTACACCAATAATGACATTAAATATAAATGAATCGAGTGATGTAATCAAAAGACAGAGTTTTCAGACTGAATTAGAGATCCAACTATATGTTGCCAAAATAAGACATGTATACATCAAAGATACAAATAGATCATACATCATAGATATATCAAAGATTCAAATAGATTAAAAGAAAATTACGGAAAATGATATATATTCATACAGCAATGACAAAACAGCTGGAGTGGCTATACGAACATCTGAAAAATAGACTTTAAGATAATAAAATATTACTACATATATAGAGGGACATTTTGTAATGTTAAGAGGATAAATCTTTCAAAAATATAACAATTATAAATATATATTCTCCTAACAACTGAGTCACAAAATGCATAAAGTACTGACAGAATTTAAAGGAGAAAAGTCAGGCATGGTGGTTCACTCCTATAATCTAAGCTGAAGTGAGAGGATCACTTGAGCCTAGGAGTTTGAGATCAGCCTAGTCAACATAGTGAGACCTCATCTCTGAAATAAAATAAATAAAAATTTTTTAAAAAAAGGATTTAAGGGAAAATAAACAATTCAACAGAAACTGTTGAAGACTTCAATACTCCACTTTCAATAATGAATGGAAAAACTAGTTCAACTGGATCAACAAAGAAACAGAAGACTTGAACAACACTGTACACCCAGTAGACCTAATGACATTACAAATACTCTACCCAATAACAGCAAAATACACATTCTTCTGAAGTGCACATATAAGATTCTTCTGATAGACCATACACTTGGCCATAAAACAAACATCAGTATGTTTAAAAGGATAGAAATCATGCCAAGTATGTTCTCTAATCACAATAGGATGTAATTAAGAATTAATAATGGAAAGAAAATTGGAAATTTACAAATATGTGAAAATTAAAGAACACAGTAAAGACAGATTGGTTTAACACTTAAAAATTAATGTAATATATCACTTCATTAAAGTATATAAACTACATGAATTCAATAGATGCAGAAAATTATTGAACAAAATTCAACACCCCTTTCTAATTAAGAAACAAGCAAGTAAACAAAAACCCTCAATTAACTAGGAATAGAAAGGAACTTCCTAAATGTGATAAAGAGCACCTACAAAAAAAATCTGTATTAGCAACATACTTAATGACGAAAGACTGAATGCTTTTCCATAAGATCAATGACAAGGCAAAGATGTTCACTGCTGACATTTCCATTCATACTATATTGGGTATCCAGGGAAATTAGTAAAGAAAAAACATAAAAGACACCCAGAATGGAAAGATAGAAAATTCTCTCTAGTTGCAGATAACATGAACTTTGTATAGAAAAAAATCCTGAAACATACACTGAAAATTTATTAGAATGAATATGTTAGTCTGTTCTCATGCTGCTAATAAAGACATACCTGAGACTGGGTAATTTTTAAAGGAAATAGGCTTAATTGACTCACAGTTCCAGATGGCTGGAGAGGTCCCACACTCATGGGGAAAGCAAAGGCGGAGCAAAGTCACATCTTACATGGTGGCAGGCAAAGGAGCTTGTGCAGGGGAACTCCACTTTATAAAACCATCAGATCTACTGAGACCTTTTCACTGTCACAAGAACAGCATGGGAAAGACTTTCCCCCATGATTCAATTACTTCCCAATGGGTCCCACATGTAACATGTGGGAATCATGGGAGCTACAATTCAAGATGAGATTTGGGTGGGGACATAGCCAAACCATATCAATTAATAAGTTAATTCAAAAATGCTACAGAGTATAAGAAAATCAATATACGTAGCTTAATTGTATTTTATCCAGTAGCAATTAATATATCAAAAACTAAATTAATGAAACAATTTTATTTACAGTAGCATGAAGGAGAATAAAATGCATTAAAATAGATTTATGAAATGAAATGGAAAATGTATACTTCCAAAACTTCAAAATATTGTTGAAAGAAATTAAAGGAGATCTAAATAAATTCAGATATCCCTTGTTCATGTATTAAGAAGTTTAATATTTTAAAAATCATAATACTCTCCAAATCAATGTACAGATTCAATGCAAGCCCTGTCAAAGTTTCAGCTGACTTTTTTGCAGAAATTTTACAAGTTAATCCTAAAATTCATATGAAAATTCAAGAGACCCAAAATAGCTAGAACATCTTGGAAAAAAATAGAACATCATTGGAGGACTCATGCTTCCAGATTCCAAAACTTACAATAAAACTACAGTAATCAAGACTGTGTAGTACTGACATAACAATGGACATACAGATCAATGGGACAGAACAAAAAAGCTAAAAATTAAACTTCTCATGTTCAGCCAACTGATATTTTGAAGGATGCCAAGACAAACCAATGGAAGGCAGACTTTTCTACAAATTATGCTGAACAACAGGATACCCACATGAAAAAGAATGCAGTTGTAACCTTACTTCACACCATATACAAAAGTTAACTCAAACTAAATCAAAGCTCTAATGTAAAGCTAAAACTATAAACTCTTAGAAAAAAACATAGAAGGTAAATCTCCATGACCATAAATTGGATAATGGCTTCTTACATATGTCAACAAAAGCAAAAGAAACGAAAGAATAGATAAAATGCACTTTGTCCAAGTTAAAAACCCTTTAAAAAACACCATCCATCAAAAGAATAAACAACACATAGAGTGGGGAAAAAATTTACAAATCTGATATCTGATAAGAAATGAAAATGTTGAATTTGACCTGAGCCCTGTACTCCTAACAAAGAGTGATGATTAGGAAATACCCCCACTTTTTGTGTTCCATGGAATAGCTTATTGCAAAGAATTACTCTTTCACATATGATTTAGATAAGAGTTAAAAATAACCCCCTTCTTTACCTAGAATGAGGCCAGCACAGATTTCAATATTCCCATTTTTTGTCTCATAAATTATTAGTTCACTTGTTTATCCACACTGACCAATCTGGATATAATGCTCGCTAATTTGCCTGGACTAAAATTTATTTAGGCTTCTCTTCTTTCCCAAAGCCCCTGGATCTTGACTTACTCGTGAGGTTAAACAATCATCACTGGACCGAAGAACATCCCTTCTGAGAATTGCCTGACCACAGAGAAAAACATTTCAAACCTAACTGTCCAGTCATGCCACTGGCTCATTCCATTCCTCACATCAGATTTCTTCTACACTTGCTTGTTTCTGTTTATAAAAAATATCCCTTTCTGCCTGAGATGCTTTGATATTTTATGGTGACAAATATTTTCCTGTTGACATAGCTCTCCTCCTTTTACTGCAATATTAATAAAGTCATTTCTTACTAATGTCCAGACTTGCATTTTTTCTTTGACAGATACTCATAGCTATGACATAAAAAGAATTTATACAACTCAATCATTAAAAGACAAAGAGTCTAATTTTTAAAATAGAGTCTAAAAAGACATGAAGATACTTGGCATCAACAGTTACCAGGGAAATATAAATCAAAATCATGATGAGATACTTTTTTTCACCATCTAGAGTGGCTAGAATCAAGAAGTCAGATAACATGTGTTGGTGAAGACACAAAGAAATCTAAATCACCATGCAATGCTAGTGAGAATGTAAAATGGTGTAGCCACATTGAAAGAAAGTCTGGTAGTTTCTTAAAAACTTAAACATAAGCCAGGTGTGATGGCTCACATCTGTAATCCCAGCACTTTGGGAAACTGAGGCAGGTGGATCACAAAATCAGGAATTCAAGACCAGCCTGACCAACATGTTGAAACCCCATCTCTAATTAAAATTCAAAAATTAGCCAGGCGTGGTGGCGAGTGCCTGTAGTTCCAGCTACTCAGGAGGCTGCGGCAGGAGAATTGCTTGAACTTGGGAGGCAGAGGTTGTGGTGAGCCGAGATTGTGCCGTTGCACTCCAGCCTGGGCAACAGAGCAAGACTCTGTCTCAAAATAAAAAAACAACGAACAAACAAACAAAAAAAACCTTAAACATCTAGTTACCATATGACCCAGGAATTCCACTCTTAAATGATTATCTAATATAGTTGAAAGTGTATGTCCCCAGGGAAAGCAAATTTTATAGCAGCATCATTTATGATAGCTAAAAGGTAGAAACACCGGTTCAGTAAATTAATGAATAAATTAAATATATTATATCCACACAATGGAATATTATTCAGCAATTTAACAAAATGAAGAACTGATACATGCAACAATACAGATCAACCTTGAAAATGTTACATTATGGTAAGTGAAAGAAGCCAGTCACCAAGAGTCACGTACTGCATGATTTCATTTATATGAAATGTTCAGAGAAAGCAAATCTACAGAGTCAGGAAGATGAGTGATTGCCTATGACAGGGTGGGGAATAGGAAGCAGTGGTGGGGAAGATGAGAGAAACAAGGAATGGCTGATGTGGGTACAGAGTTTACTTCTACACTGACTAAAATGTTCTACATTTGAATATAGTGGTAGATGCACAACTCTGTGAATACGCGAAAACCCATTGAATTGTAGACTTTAAGTGTGTACATTTTATGGTGTGTGAATTTTATCTTTATAAAGTTTCAAATAATTAGTAAAACAATAGGAAATGATGTCCATGAGGTCAATAGCCAAAAGAAAGCTGGAGTGACTTTATTAATATCAGACTAATAGACATTAAAATAAAACATAGTACAGAAGTAAATACAGGCATAAGATAATGATTTAAAAAAAAGACAATTTACTAAGAAAACATAGCAATCTTGAATATGCATGTACCTAACCACAAAGCTTCAAAATGCTGGAGCAAAAACTTATAGAATGAAAAAATGAATTAAACAAATCTGTAATTATGTTCATAGACTTTAGCATTTTCTCCTACAATGTCTAGGGAAGTGTTCATGTTTGTTTCATTTCTTACATTAAAGGAAAGCTTTCACTATTTCACCACTAAGTTTAATGTTTGCAAGAGATAGTATTTACTAGATAAAGAAGTTTCATTCTGTTTGTAGTCAGTTGAGAGGTTTTTTTTTTTATATGAATGGGTGTTTAATTTTATTTTTCTGAATTTATTGATATGAGGATATACATTTTCTCATATTTCTGTACATAATGTCATAAATTTTAGTGATCAATTCTTTAAAATTTTAAATTCATTAAATAAAACCCAATGAGTGGTTTTCCTTTTTTATACATTTCTAAAGTCAATCTGGTGTTATTTAATTGATAGATTTTCTATCCATGTTCATGAGGAATAAGCCTGTATTTTCCTTTCGTATACTGTTCTTGCCAGATCTTCTATCAAAGTCATGCTGGCCGCATAAAAAGAGTAAGAAGTATTTTCTCATTTTCTACTGTGAAGAGTTTGTATAAGAGTAGTGTTATTTTTTTTTCCTTAAACATATGGAAGCATTCACCAGTGAGGTTAATTATGACTGGAATATTCTTTGTAGGAAGAGATTTAATTTAATTTATTTAATGAACAAGGAATTGAAGTAAAGAAACTGCAGTCTTTTTGTAGATAGTGCTAAGTCAAGTTGACAACATGTGGTATAAAATGGGGTTTAATCCCAACCTCACACCATGTTCAAAAATTAGTTTATAAGATGCATGAGACCAATTGTTTAAGGCAAAACAATGAAACTTTTAGATACATATATCTTAAATGACAAAATTCAGAGAATATGATTAAGTATAGAGTTTATTTGAGCCCAAAACTTGAGGATGACCACCTGGGAGCATAGATTCAAGTTGCCCTGAATATACAGTCTGATTAGCAGCACACTTACAAGTGAGTTTTTAAGGAAAAAGAAGAGAAAGTTCCTAAGTTTGTTACCAAGAATCTACATTTAAATAACATGAGCTATTGGAACATGAAGATAATGCATGAGGCAGCTACTGAGAAACAAAATGCCTTTAAACAATGGCATACCATTACCTGGACAGGCATACCTATACCTGGACAGGGGTATAGGTTTAAATGGCATACCTATACCTGGACAGGGGTATAGGGGCCATGACTGAAGTTCCATCCTCAGGTGTCTGTGGGCCTGATAAATTTTGCACACCTTACATATCTCAGAATGCTTTGAGCTATTCATTTTCCTCCTTTTCATCAACAGCTTTTGAAGAAAGCCTTATAGATACACTTGAATGGTTTTGGCCTCTTTTATGTTTAGGAGCTTAGTTCTACATCACCAGGAAGATTCATTTCCTAATGACCCTATCCCACCTTGAGGGAAGAGGATATGTCTCAGTGAGGAATTTTAAGAACACTAAGTGAAGCCCCTTGCTGAATCATCTCTAGTCTTCAAACTACCATGAATTTCATCATCTTCCAAGAAATAAAACAATGAAAGAGATACAGTAAAAATACAATACACATAGAATTATAATCAAAAAAAGAATTCGTATGTCAGAATGGAAAAAAAATAAACATTTTATTGGGCAGCCAACTGCACCCACTGCAATGGCTAAAAAGAAAAAGACAAAAAATAACCAAGTATTAATATGGCACAATCAGATATCTCACATACTGGCTTAATTAGAATATTTGTTAGTATAATGCAAATTAAAATAATATATTATTCTCACCCACCCACTTCTCGAAAACTACATTTGTTACAATCATTTTACGAAACTCTCTCAGGAGCTACAAAAACTGAGCATAAAGCTGATCTTCATTATTCACGGATTTTTTATTGGCAAATTTGTCAACTCACTAAAATTTCTTTGTAATTCCAAAAATCAGTACTTTCACTTTCGTTTATGGATAGGCACAGAACAGCAAATAATTTGGGTCACCTGATATGCATCTTCCCAGCTTAGGTCAAACAAGGTGACTCTGCCTTTCTGTTTCAACTCTCATTTTGTAAACAAGTATCTTTTTTCATGCTCTATTTAGTGTCATTGTTTTTTACTTTTGGGTGCTCTTGGTGAATGATTTTGGTATTTAACATGCTCCCAAGCACAGTGCTGACATGCTCTACAGGGGTCGGAAGCACAGGAAGGCTGTGATGTGTGTCCTAGAGAAAATATGTATGTTGGAGAAGCTTTGTTCAGGCATGGATTACAGCACTGTTGGTGGTGGATTCAGTGTTAATGAATCAACAATATATATTAAATAAGACGTCTTTAAACAGAAGCACACAAAACAAGGTTATATATTGATTTGTTGATGAAAATGTTTTGACAAGAGGCTCACAGGAACCTAACCCTGTACCTCCCCTAAGAGCACATGCTCTGTGTTTGCTAATTCAGTGTTTGTGGTGACTTTGAGATGTAGACACTGTGAATAATCAGAATTGACTTACGTACCTTGCTTTGCAACAATTCCATGCCTAGTCATATACCTAAAATAGGTACGTACCTATGTTTCCCCAGAAGACAAAAATAAGTAGACAGTAGCATTGTTTCTAGTTACCTTAAATGGAAAATTTCCTCAGAGCCCATCAGCAGTAAAATCGTTTTGGTATATTCTCAGTAAGGATAAATAAACTTCAACGACACGGAATACGGAAATACCTTGAAAACAATATGTTTAGTGAAAGCAGCCAGGCACAAAAGAGTACATATTGTATGACTCCATTTATAAAGTTTTAAAAAAATGGGTGAAACTACTTTGTGATGTTAGAAGTCAAGACAGTGGTTACCTGTGGGTGGATGGGGGAGTGTTAATGATGGAGGGAAGAATGAGGAGCCTCGAGATGTTACCAACATTCTGGTTTATGATTGAGTGCTGGTTACTTGGAGTGTCAAATATTTTGAAATTATTTTATGAGTCAACCAACAATTGCAACGGACATTTTCCTCCCTCAAGACCAAAAGAATTATGAGCATTTAGCTACTTTCACTGTTTCATGACCCTGGGTTATTATTTTCCACACTTCAACACTTTCAACATTGCTATCCATCTCCCACAGGAAAGGACTTTCTCAGTGTAGGGAGGGAAAAGGTAATTTTTCCTTCCACTAACCTTAGGTTCATTGGCTGGGCCTCTGTAACAAAAGACAGATTAGCAAGAGAAAATCAAACAGAAGTTTATTAACACACATATTTCATATATACATGGGAGACACCCAGGGACTGAGTCATTCTCAAAGAAGTGGCTTAAAACTGGGTTAAATAACCTCCTCAGCCAAGAATAAGACATTTTTAGAGAAGTGATGAGACCCAGGAATAGGACTTTGGATACCCAGGGGGAGGCAAAATGTAGAAAGGCGAATAGATAGTAGATAAAGCCTGGTGAATAAAGCTTGTTAGGTAGAATCCTCTGGGGCTCTCTCCAGGTTGATGAGAGTCTGATATGGTTTACTGTTTCCCCACCAAAATCTCAACTTGAATTGTATCTCCCAGAATCCCCACATGTTGTGGGAGGAATACAGGGGGAGGTAATTGAATCACAGGGGCCAGTCTTTCCTGTGCTATTCTCGTGATGGCGAATAAGTCTCACGAGATCTGATGGGCTTATCAGGGGTTTCTGCTTTTACTTCTTCCTCATTCTTTCTTGCTGCCACCATGCAAGAAGTGCCTTCAGCTCACTGCCATGATTGTGAGACCTTCTCCAGCCACGTGGAACTGTAAGTCCAATTAAATCTCTTTTTCTTCCCAGTCTTGGGTATGTCTTTATCAACAGTGTGAAAATGGACTAATACAGGGTCTAAAGTTGCATTCAGTGGATGGCCTTTGTTCATACTGGCAGGGGGAAAGTACAAGACACCTTTGTAAATTTATGTCTTGTTTTTAGGCAAATAGGGAGAGGGAAGAGAGCTTTTCTTAGGTTTGTTTCTTCTCAATTTTCTTCAGCTCAGAATAACACTCTGCCAAGGTGAAATATCTTGGGGGTGGCATATTCTGGTCTCCTACACCAGGCTGGTTCATGCCTGGAACTGACTACTCAGAGCATTTGTTTTTTGTAGCTGAGGTGGCTCTTGAAAACGGTCCAATCTACATTGAAGATGTTACTGAAAGCCATGACATCCTCCAGCAGAGGTAAATTTATCACCTGGAATGTTGGGCTGGCAGAATGGGGCAGGTAAGATGCTTAATCTTTCACAGGCTCTAATAGCGCTCTGTGTATAATTTCTCATTGCTACTTCCCAGTAAATTTTGTCAGAAAATGCATTCAGCAGTCTCATCATGGATACTTCTTTAGTGTGTGATAAATGATGCACTAACAGATACCCTTGGCTTCTTGATGAATTGAATATGCTTAAGGGGGCTGAAAGATGGAAATAATTAGGCTTACCCAAAGACCAGAGAATAAAAAGTCACAAGGTCTTTAGTCTTCCCTGATCAACTCTAGAAACACCACGGAATGTTCATATGCATGAAGACAAATGCCTTTGGAATATTGACATAGGTTCCATGTTCCACAGTCACTCTGGGACCTATTCATGAATGCAAGCTGTCTCAGGGCAGGAACTTTTCCTGTTTTTCTCACCAGTGTATCTCTAGAGCCTGGAACAGAATCTGACACATGGCAGGTGCTTCATCAATTGCTTTTTAATTCTACCCCCAAAAAGGAAAAAATATATCGAACATTCCAACCCAAAAGGGATGTTAACATACTGCCAGAAACACAGATATGTAGACTCAAGAACTGGTAATAAGTCCAGTTATCCAATTTGAACTTTTCTGTGGACAGACTGTAACGTAAGAACTTGGATTTGATGAGTCACAAAAGCAGAAACCTTTAATTCTTCTCAGGAAAGGATGCTCTCTGTTCCTTCAAAATCAGAATTAAGCATCTCAGTTTTTGTTGTTGGCAAACTTCACGTTTCTCTCTTCAGGCAGGGCGCATGAGCCTCTGCCAATTGCTCTACGATTGAGTTTCATATACTACCCAGAACAGATATATTGAAGATGCCCATCAAAATCTGGCAATTAAAAGCAGAACTGCCAATGTGGATCAATATGTTCAATCAATTAGCTTGTTTATTCAACTGCCTTTACTGAGAGCTCTTTAACATCAAAGACCATTGAAGTTAATACAATATAAATACGATGCATTGTATGTCAGGCTGTCAGTTGCCACTTTGATGTGATAATCGTTTCAGGTAAGGAAATTATCCTTTACCTGGAGGAAGAAGAAGAAAGATAAACACTGGGAAGAAATTTTAAAGACTGCACTAACTCAGATCTGTTCTAAACCCTAGCTGTCCTCTATTTGAGTTTTCTTTGCAAAACATGCTCTCAATTGGTTGCCCAGGTGTAAATGGCTAAATAGTTCCACAGGCACTGGTAACACAAATTTGGCTCAGAAGACAAAACAGCCTTTAAGCCCAAAGCAAACTAAAATAATTATATCTTACAAAGATAATGTATTTAGTCTGTTCTCATGCTGCTAATAAAGACATACCTGAGACTGGGTAATTTATAAAGGAAAGAGGTTTTATTGACTCACAGTTCATCATGACTGCCTCATAATCATGGCAGGTGGTGAATGAGGAGTGAAGTCACATCTCACATGGTGGCTGGCAAAGAGGCAGCATGTACAGGGGCCCATTATAAAACCATCCGCTCTTGTGAGAATGAGTCACTATCAGGAGAACAGCATGGAAAAGACCTGCCTGTCACTCATGATTCAATTAGCTCCCACTGAGTCCCTTCCATGACACATGGGAATTATTGGAGCTACAATTCAAGATGTGATTTGGGTGGGGATACAGCCAAACTATATAGATGATACCAAGCATCAAAGGACAAAATTACAACAAATTTAGTTTAAAGATCTAAATTGGGTTTATTACAATTCTAGAATCAGGTAATATGTTATTCCATAAAATAGAGTAACTGTTCAGATGAGCTGAGCAGAGGGGGTAGGTTTTATAGACAGAAAGGGATGAAGAAAGCAGAAAGGAAGAATGAAAAGCAGATTGGTCATTTCAAAGTTACTTTCTCTGTAGGGCAGGAACAGAGAGACTGAACAGTAGAGAAATAACCAATCAATTCACCTCAAGTGACTTCAGGAGACCTTTTGTCCTAAGAATTAAAACAAAGGGAATTTCATTTTCTTGATGACTGAAGACTGAAAGTGACTTGTTTGGAAACCGGCTGTCATCTCTTTTTCCTGATTTCTTGGAAGGTCAGATGACATTTTAGTTCCAGCTTGGCAAGTTGGAACGTTAGCATGGGTGACTCCATTTTGATTCAGTCAGATCTGTTGGGGCCTCACGCAGGAGCTTAGTCTAAAACTACGGCCTTTTTAATGTTTTATTTAACACAAGTAAACCTTGGAAACAAGGCACAAAGAAGAGCAGCACACCTTTTCAATGTCATCTTAGAGTATTGCTTAGCAGGTTCACCTAGTGGCATTTCATCATACTCTTCTGTCCAATAGTGTACCACCAGACACGTGGCTATTTACAATTAAGTTCTAATTACTAAATTAATTAATTTATTTAACAATTAATTAAATTCATATAATTAAAATCCACTTTCCAAGTCACACTAGGCCCCATTTCAAGTGGCCCATAAACTTGTGGAACAAGTGACCACCATATTACACAACACAGACAAAGAACATTTTCGGCACCACAGAAAATTCTATTGAATAGTGCTGATTACTAGGGGAATATCTGTGTTTGACTTTGCTCACTCACAGGGAAGCTACACGTTCACTTGTAGATGTCTTTTGTGTATCTCTAACTCCCAAGTTATGGTTTTATTGTCCTATAGCATGTTAACCGGTTGTGTTTTTAACTTTTCTTGTTGGCCAGTAAAATTCCTGCTCCTTCGGTGCTATTCAAATCAACTTTATCATCATCTTGATTTCCTCAATAATTAAAAAATCAAATAAAATCTTTAATATGTGTTTATTTTATGTTGATATAAGGCTCACATCTTAACATTTTAAAATCATGCATGAACAGTGAGAATTCAAAGATGAACAACTTGATAAGCCAGGGTGGACATAAATGCACAAGTGTATACATTATGTTTAAGGGAGTAGGGCTTCCAAAGTTTTGGAACCAAATGCTGGGAGTCCGTGTATATATTAAACATAAATGCAAAGAAAATGTTTCACTCACACTTGCCTAAAGATGTGAGGGAAATAGAAATGCAAGCCTATGCCTTTCCCATCAGGGTCCCATTCGTGAAGCGATTCCAGTTCTCTCTGACAATTCCAGAATTCACGGCACATCAATATTCCTGAAACAATTTGCACCCTAATTTGCAATGACAGGACATTAGCTATGCACATTCAGAGCATACGGCCATGTCTTTCTACATACAAAGATGCCAATTAATTTTGAGCCTTCAATTCCAGGTACTGACAAAGATTCTCTGCTTAGGCAAAATTCTCTGCTACGGAACCTTCTCCTAGGCCCATCTGGGTACTTCCTTGGAAAATCCAGTTTTGGCAAAGAACTCTGCTAAGTCAGTTTAGCCAATAACCACCACCCTCACCCTGCCCATCCTCTCCACCATCCCCCAGATGATATCGGGTCACCCTGGCCTGCCTTTAGCAAGAATGCAAGAATCCTGTTAGGTGGGCTTAGCCAATTCTCCTTACCCTTCATGTTTCTTCTTAATAATCTTCTTTTTCTTTTTCTTTTCCTTTTTATTTTTGAGACAGATCTCACTCTGTCACCCAGGCTAGAGTGCAATGGCACAATCTCAGCTCACTGCAACCTCTGCCTCCCGGGTTCAAGTGATTCTCTTGCCTCAGCCTCCCAGGTAGCTGGGACTAAGGCACGTGCCACCATACCTGGCTAGTTTTTGTATTTTTAGTAGAGATGGGGATTTACCATGTTGGCCAGGCTGGTCTTAAACTTCTGACCTCAGGTGATCCACCCCCCACCCCTTGGCCTCCCAAAGTATTGGGATTACATGCATGAGCCACAGTACCCAGCCTCTTACTAATTTTCTATCTACAGACCGCATCTTTCTACTTGACTATGAATCCCCACTTAGGAGTGGAGCCAACTCTCTCCCCAACTGCAAGACTCCGTCATAGTGGTCCTTACATCTATTGTGATGGTCCTGAATAAATCCTTCCTTATCATGATTTAACAAGTAGCATTGAATAAATTTTTCTTTAACAGTTATGGTGCCATAAGTAGGATAAAATTAGATTTATTATTCCATACCTCCTGGGCCTTTAAGGATCCCAGGTTCAGGTCTTTAAGACCTTTTTTTCTTCTTTCCTGTCTAACTGATATGAGATCCATTGGTGCATCTGACTACTGAAACATTTTTTCCAGACAAAAATCTATTAAAGCTGGTAAGAGCAGATTTTTATTCTTAAGCCATGGGTGTACTCTCTGATGCTGGAGTAGAGTCCCAGGCTTCTTTTCAAAAGTGCCTCGTGGCCCTGGGGTCCTCCTTCCTGGCTCTGTGGAGACTCTTTATTGTCTCTACACTCTGTGTTCTCTCTAGTGAATCCTGCTTTTCCCATGGGAACTTCTCCATCATTTGAATAGTGAAATTTCCTTATCAGGAACTGCATCAACTGCTTGAACCCCTGTTGGCTCTATACTCTGCTAACTCTGTCCATCCCCATTGGAACCCCTTCTCTCCCTGCTTCAGCCCCTCAACCATTTGAACTTTAAGCCTCTCGTCCTCCTATTTCAACACCTCAAGGGACTCAGGCTTCCCTTAAAAGGAAGCTGAGGCTGAAAAGAGATCAATTTAAAAAGAACTATTTGGAAACTGGGAAAATAAAAAATCTGAAAGACATTCACAAATATTGGTAAAAAGCTTTAGACCTTATCAAGCAGGTAACCTCAACTTGTCTCATTTTCATAAAAACACAATTTGGCTAAATATATAAAGTGGAGATAAACCAGTGAGTTTATATTATTCTGTTTTACTGTTCTGTGGCTAAAAAATTTTAAATTAAAAGCTGTAAGATCTGGTTAGATCTATCTGTATGTGTATTTATTTGTGCATGTACGTATGTTTGTTTGTAAGTATATTTTATCTCGGATGGTATTACCAAACTAACTTTCAGAAAAATAGAAATCACCCCAACTGTTTTCTAAGTTAATGTGATCTGGGATCATGTTTGATAAATAAAAGCCAGTTTAAAAATTGTTGGTAAGATAAAAATAAAAACATCTTGAGAATTTTCAGCATACTGTTTTTTTGTTTTGTTTTTCCTATTTTCGCCAGGCCTTGCTGGTCAGATAGTTTGTGTTGTCAATGATACATGTTTAAGGTCATAAAACCAAAATCTAACCTGAGAGCAGGCTGCACAATAAAAGTGAATTGCATAATTGTCTGATGCATATCAGTTGCAAATGTTAAAAAAAGAGAGAGGCTGTGAAAATTTTATGAAAATCTTGTGTCATAAAAGCTGAGACTGCATAGATTTGTTTATACTATTTTAATAAAAATTAGTTTTAATAGTAGATTGATACAAAAGTAGAACTTGGTCTTCTCTGTTAAAATGACAAAGTTTTCTTGAAGTATTTGTGTGAGAATATCCAAGTTTTATTTTTTCCTTTAAAGTAATTGGCCTAGGAAGTGAAGAGTTTGTGTTTTATCAAGAAAATTTCTTGAATTTGATGTATTTTATTATGTCTTTGATTATGTAAGAAAACTGAGTCTTCTCAATACTAAACAGCTAATGTTTTAAATCACAACTATGTAACTTTCTGCATTTGCTTTTGGAATCTTTTACTGTCACTTTGATTAAATATATAAGCCAAATAAATTCAATTGTTTTAAACCTTATAACTTTTTTGATATATTTCTGAAATAAAATTTTAAATTGTGTCTTTTTGACCTTAAATTAACTTTGAGACTTCCAGTTGGGGCCCTGGAGAGCTCACAGGATGTGACTCTTAACTGCTAAAATAAAGACACTAAATAATAAAGTTTATTTGATTTGTAAATTCTATGGGAATCATTGTCAAATAAGAAATTGTAGTCAATCCTTGACTTAAAGTTTGATGGATATGATGTTGATACATGATCCAAAAATCACACAAAATTGTTAAAAACTTTATATACTAGGTTGGCAGATCCAAGATGCCAAATAGGAACAACTCTGGAGTGCAGTTCCCAGTGAGAACAATGCAGAGGGTGACTGATCACTGCATTTTCCAAATGAGTTATTACTGCCCACAGACCAGGAGATTCCTGGGCTGAAATGTACCACAAGTTTCCAACACGGCTGTTTCAGCTGGCGCAGCGTGTCTCTGCACAAAAACTCACACAAATCTGGGCAGCCGTTTCAACTGGTGCCTGGAATGCCTGGGAGACAGAGCTGCCCATTCAACTGAAAAAAAGGAGGCTGAAACAGGGAGCCAGGTGATCTGGCTCAGCGGGTCCTACTCCCACAAAGACCAGCAATCTGAAACACCCTGGATTGAGAGTTTCACAGCAAGTGCAGCTGGACCTGGGATGGTCCAGCTCTGTACAGGGAAGAGTGTCTGCCATTATGGAGGCAGTCCACCACTACCAAGGCAGTCCGCCATTACTGAGGCAGTCCACCGCTACCAAGGCAATCCACCATTACTGAGGCAGACCGCAACTACCAAGGCAATTCTAACTATACCTCTATAAACAAAACTGCAAGGAAGTTCACACAGCAGCTGGGCAGAGCCCACGGCAGCTCAGCAACACCTCTGCTGGCAGACTGTGACTAGGCTACCTCCTAGCTGGGCAGGACATCTCTGAAAAAAGGCAGCATCATGTCAGGAACTTATAAATAAAGCCCCACCTTCCCACGACAGAGCACCTGGGAAAAAAGGCGGTTATGAATTCCGCTGCAGCAGACTTAATTGTACCTGCCCAGCAGCTCTGAACAGAATAACAGAGCTCACAGCTCAGCACTTGAGCTCCTATAAGGGACAGAATGTCTATTCAAGCAACTCCTGACTCCCATATATCCACAGAGACACCTCATAAAGGAGAGCTCAGGCTGACGTCTGGTGGGTATCCTTCTGGGATGAAGACAACAGAAGAAGAAACTGGCAGAAACACTTACTGTTCTGCAGCCCTGCAGGTGATCCCGAGGCAAGCAGGGTCTGGAGTGGACCTCCAACAGTCCTACAGCAGAGGGCCTGACTGTTAGAAGGAAAACTAAAAAACAGAAAGAGATAACTTCATCATCAACAAATAGGAGGTCCACCCATCCAAAAGTCACCAACTACAAAGACCACAGGTAGATAAATCCACAAAGATGGGAAGAAATCAGTGCAAAAAGGATGAAAACACCCAAAACCACAACACTTCTCCTCCTCCAAGGGATCACAACTCCTCACCAGCAAGGGAACAAAGCTGGATGGAGAATGAGTCTGATGAATTGACAGAAACAGGCTTCAGAAGATGGGTAATAACAAACTTCTCTGAGCTAAAAAAAACCAAACATGTTCTAACCCAATGCAAAGAAACTAAGAACCTTGAAAAAAGGTTTAATGAAGTGCTAATGAGAATAAATAGCTTAGTGGAGAATATAAATGACCTGATGGAGCTGAAAAACACAACACAAGAACTTCATGAAGCATACACAAGTTTCAATAGCCAAATTGACCAAGCAGAAGAAAAGATAGCAGAGATTCAAGATCAACTCAATGAAATAAAATCAGAAGGCAAGGTTAGAGAAAAAAGAGTGAAAAGAAATGAACAAAGCCTCCAAGAAATATGGGACTATGTGAAAAGACCTAATCTATGTTTGATAGGTGTACCTGACTGTGACGAAGAGAATGAATCCAAGCTGGAAAATACTCTTCAGGATATTATCCAGGAAAACTTCCACAACCTAGCAAGGCAGGCCAATATTCAAGTCCAGGAAATATAGAGAACACCACAAAGATATTCCTCAAGAAGAGCAACCGCAAGGCATATAATCATCAGATTCACCAGGGTGGAAACGAAGGAAAGAATGCTAAGAGCAGCCATAGAGAAAGGTCGGGTTACCTACAAAAGGAAGCCCATCAGACTCACAGTGGAGCTCTCTGCAGAAACCCTACAAGCCAGAAGACAGTGGGGGCCAACATTCAACATCCTTAAAGAAAAGAACTTTCAGCCTAGAATTTCATATCCAGCCAAACTAAGCTTCATAAGTGAAGGAGAAATAAAATATTTTATGAACAAGCAATTGCTGAGAGATTTCATCACACCAGGTCTTCCCTACAAGAGCTCCTGAAAGAAGCACTAAACATAGAAAGGAACAACCAGTACCAGCCACTCCAAAAATGTACCAAATGGTAAAGAGCATTGACACAAAGAAGAAACTGCATCAACTAATGATCAAAACAACCAGCTAGCATCAAAATGGTGTGATCAAATTCATACATAACAATATTAACCTTAAAAGTAAATGGCTAAATGACCCAATCATAAGAAACATACTGGCAAATTGGATAAAAAGTCAAAATCCATCAGTGTGCTGTATCCAGGAAACCCATCTCACATGCAAGGACACACATGGCCTCAACATAAAGGGATAGAGGAAGATTTACCAAGCAAATGGAGAGTAAAGAAAAGCAGGAGTTGCAATTCTAGTCTCTGATAAAATAGACTTTAAACCAACAAACATCAAAAGAGACAAAGAGGGGCATTACATACTGGTAAAAGGACCAATGCAACAAGAAGAGCTAACAATCCTAAATCTATATGCACCCAATACAGGAGCACCCAGATACATAAAGCAAGTTCTTAATGACCTACAAAGAAACTTAGACTCCCACACAAAAATAGTGGGAGACTTTAACACTCCACTGTCAATATTAGATCAATGAGACAGAAAATTAACAAGGATATCCAGGACCTGAACTCAGATCTGGACCAAGCAAACCTAATAGACATCTACAGAACTCTCCACCCCAAATCCACAGAATATACATTCTCTCAGAACCACATCACACCTACTCTAAAATTGACCACATAATTGGAAGTAAATCACTCCTCAGCAAATGCAAAAGAACAGAAATCATAACAGTCTCTCAGACCACAGTGCAATCAAATTAGAACTCAGGATTAAGAAACTAACTCAGAACCACACAACTTCATGGAAAATGAACAACTGGCTCTTGAATGTTGACTGAATAAACAATGAAATAAATGCAGAAATAAAGATGTTCTTCAAAACCAATGAGAACAAAGGCACAACATATCAGAATCTCTGGGACACATTTAAAGCAGTGTCATGAGGGAAATGTATAGCAATAAATACCCACATGAGAAGCAAGGAAAGATCTAAAATCGACACCGTATCATCAAAATTGAAAGAGCTAGAAGAGCAAGATCAAAAAAACTCAAAAGGTAGCAGAAGACAATAAATAAGATCAGAGCAGAACTGAAGGAGACAGAGAAAAAAAAAATCCCTTCAAAAAATCAATAAATCCAGGAACTGGTTTTTTGAAAAGATCAACAAAAGAGACAGACTGCTAGCCAGATTAATAAAAAATAAAAGAGAGAATAATCAAACAGATACAATAAAAAACAATAAAGGGGATATCACCACCAATTCCACAGAAATACAAAGTACCATCAGAGATTACTACAAGCAACTCTATGCACGTAAACCAGTAAACCTGGAAGAAATGGATAAATTCCTGGACACTTGCACCCTCCCAAGGCTAAACCAGGAAGAAGTTGAAACCTTGAGAAGACCAATAACAGGGGCAGAAGTTGAGGCAGCAAATAAGACCCCTACCAACCAAAAGAACTCCAAGTCCAGATGGGTTCACAGGTGAATTCTACCAGACATGCAAAGAGGAGCTGGTACCACTCCTTCTGAAACTATTCCAAACAATCCAAAAAGAGGGAATCCTTCCCAAATCATTTTATGAGACCAATATCATCCTGATACCAAAATCCAGCAGAGACTCAACAAGAAAAGGAAAGTTCAGCCAATATCCATGATGAACATTGATGCAAAAATCTTCAGTAAAATACTGGCAAACCGATTGCAACAGCACATCAGAAAGCATATCCATCATAATCAAATAGGCTTTATCCCAGGGATGTAAGGCTGGTTCAACATATGCAAGTCTACAAATGTAATCCATGACATAAAGAGAACCAAAGACAAAAACCCCATGATTACCTCAACAGATGCAGAGAAGGCCTTCGACAAAATTCAACAGCGCTTTATGCTAAAAACTCTCAGTAAACTAGGTATCGACGGAATATATTTCAAAATCATAAAAGCTATTTATGACAAACCCACAGCCAATGTCATACTGAATGGGCAAAAACTGGAAGTATTCCCTTTGAAATCTGGCATTAGACAAGGATGCCCTCTCTCACCACTCCTATTCAGTATAGTCTTGGAAGTTCTAGCCAGAGTAGTCAGGCAAGAAAAAGAAATAAAAGGCATTCAATTAGGAAAAGAGGAATTCAAATTGTCTCTCTTTGCAGATGACATGATTATATATTTAGAAGACCCCATTGTCTCAGCCCAAAATCTCCTGAAACTGATAAGCAGCTTCAGCAATGTCTCAGGATACAAAATCAATGTGCAGAAATCACAAGCATTCCTATACACCAGTAACAGACTTAAAGAGAACGAAATCAAGAGTGAACTGCCATTCACAATTGCTACAAAGAGAATAAGCACCTAGTAATACAACTAACAAAGGATGTAAAGGACCTCTTCAAGGAGAACTACAAACCACTTCTCAAGGAAATAAGAAAGGACCCAAACAGATCAAAAAACATTCTATGCTCATGGTTAGGAAGAATCAATATGGTGAAAATGGCCATACTGCCCAAAGTAATTTATAGATTCAATGCTATCCCCATCAAACTACCAATGACTCTCTTCAAAGAACTGGAAAAAAACCACCTTAAACTTCATATGGAGCCAAAAAGAACACACATAGCCAAGACAACTCTAAGCAAAAAGAACAAAGCTGGAGGCATCACACTACCTGACTTCAAACTATACTACAAGGCTACAGTAATCAAAACAGCATGGTACTAGTACCAAAACAGAGATATAGACCAATGGAACAGAACAGAGGCCTCAGAGGCAACACCATACATCTACAACCATCTGATCTTTGACAAATCTGACAAAAACAAGCAATGGGGAAAGGATTCCCTGTTTAATAAATGGTGTTGGGAAAACTGGCTAACCATGTGCAGAAAACAGAAACTGGATCCCTTCCTGACACCTTACACTAAACTCCAGATGGATTAATGACTTAGACATAAGACCTAACACCATAAAAACCCTAGAAGAAAACCTAGGCAAAACCATTTAGGGCATAGGCACAGGCAAGGACTTAATGATTAAGACACCAAAAGCATTGGCAACAAAATCCAAAATAGACAAATGGAATCTAATTAAACTCCAGAGCTTCTTCACAGCAAAAGAAATAATCATTAGAGTGAACCGGCAACCAACAGAATGGGAAAAATTTTTGCCGTCTACCCATCTGACAAAGGACTAATATCCAGAATCTATAAAGGACTAATATCCAGAATCTATAAAGAACTAAAACAGATTTACAAGAAACAAACAAACAAACCCATTCAAAAGTGGGCAAAGGACATGAACAGACACTTTTCTAAAGAAGACATTTATGAGGCCAACAAACATGAAAAAATGCTCATCATCACTGGTCATTAGAGAAATGCAAATCAAAACCACACTGAGATACAAACTCACGCCAGTTAGAATGGCGATCATTTAAAAAATCTGGAGACAACAGATGCTGGAGAGGATGTGGAGAAATAGGAACACTTTTACACTGTTGGTGGGAGTGTAAACTAGTTCAACCATTGTGGAAGACAGTGTGGCGATTCCTCAAGGATCTAGAAATAGAAATTCCATTTGACCCAGCAATCCCATTACTGGATATATATCCAAAGGATTATAAATTGTTGTAGTATAAAGACACATGCACATGTATGTTCACTGTGGCACTGTTTACAATAGCAAAGAGCTGGAACCAACCCAAATGCCCATCAATGAGAGACCGGACAAGGAAAATGTGGCACATGCACACCATGGAATACTTATGCAGCCATAAAAAATGATGAGTTCGTGTCCTTTGTAGGGACATGAATGGATCTGGAAACCATCATTCTCAGCAAACTGACACAAGAAGAGAAAATCACACCACATGTTCTCACTCATAGGCAGGTGTTGAACAATCAGAACACATGGATACAAGGAGGGGAGCATCACACACTGGGGTCTGTTGGGGGGGAATAGGGGAGGGACAGCGAAGGGTAGGGCTGTTGGGGAGGGATAACTTGGGGAGAAATGCCAGATATAGGTGACGGGGAGATGAAGGCAGCAAATCACATTGCCGTGTAGATACTATGCAACAATCCTGCATGTTCTGCACATGTACCTCATAACTTGTATATATATTAGAATACTTGATGTTAAAAAATTTATATACTAGAAATCTGGTATGTTATCAGTCAAAATGTTGATTATTATATTAAAGTGTTGTTTGCCACAGAAATCATCCAATTTCCTGATCAGTTGCATCATTATTATATGAACTCTCATCAGGCATTTAACCATGATAGTTTTAAGTTTTTGTTATTCATAGACAGATATTATTTTACTTTGCTTTTTCTCTAGAAGTGTTTGCAGTTAGCAATAGTTTGAAATTGCTTTTTCATTTAGGAGAGTCATTAAAAAAGACTTTTGCAAGCACTCTGGATTACAGATTTCTAACTTTAAGATAATACTTTTGGACCAAAGATTTCTCAGAACTCTAATTAAACTGATGACTTCATGAAACTGCTATCCTAAGATCAAGCACAAGAAGAATTAATCACATGGGACTGAATGAACTCATAAGATTAATTTTTTTTAATGATTTTTTTTGTTTTAAATATTGCCAGCTTTTCAAAATGTTTTGTTTTCTAGATTTAAGGAAACTTTTTAAAGCTATCTATAGCTTACAGCAACTTGGTAAAGTTTACTTTTGTGAACAAAAATTGAAGCACATTTTCCCTACTGATCCCTTCAGAATTTGAAAACTATTCATAAATATTTTTATTTTTATAGTAATATAGTTGTGCAAATAACTACAAATTCAATGAGAGTCAGTTCTCCTTATGACAGGACATAGTTGGAAACACTTGTTGTATTACCAAAGCTTTGACTAGAATGTTGTATTTTCAGATATTATGACAGATTTCAAAAACTAAGATTGGCTTTATAGAGCCAATAAAGTCCCTGTAAAAAACCTGGTCTGAGAGTTCTCAGACTGACAGGTAAGTAAAACGTGTTAATTTTTCGAAGGTCTAGTAATCCTGGGAAATTCTGTGGACCCTATGAAGACAGGAATTCACCCGAATCTGTGTTACGGTTCTAGCCTGATAGCAAGTTCCTGATTTTGCTTCTTGGCCTTAAAGTCTTTTTTCTGTTTTTACAAGAAAAGACTCAGATTAAACTTTGATTCCTTAATAAAAATTCCAGCAAAGCAAACTGCAAAAGAGCCTATATGTTCAGTCACTAATCTTGCTACACTTATGTAAAAAACCAGGCCAAGTTTAATGAGACCAGACTTATAGTGTAAACAGATTAGTCTTACTTTGATTAGCTTTGATAGAAATTGGGTGACTATACAGAGAAAAAAAGTATGTTTTAGAAGAAAACTATAGTGGCCCCAATATTAGATCCTGTTCTGTTTTCTTTGAGGTTTTATTATTTATCTTCATTCTGGACTGGATTCTGAATTCTTCTAATTTCTTTCAGTATCTGGCTATGATTCTCTGAACTGGTTTCTTCAATTTTTTTTCAAGATTCTGGCTTGGAATCACTAAAATTAAACTGCTTTTTTTCCTGAAGCTTTGCAAGATGAAGTTGTACAACTAGATGTAAACTTCAGAGAAACCATCACCAGAGCTAATGTGTGGACAGTCTTCCTCACAGCCAAACTGCACACTGGAAAATCCTTCAGATTGCCACTGCCCGTCCTCACTTCAACTGAAGATGCTTAAAATCCAGCATCTGGAAACTTTCTTGACTGGCTACCCTCTGGACTCAGAAACCGGATTTATAATTTGTTCCAGCTATTAGTGTTGTTTTTTTTTTTTTGTCTATTTTCTTGAAACTAAACTCCTTTCATTAAAGTCTTATGGATCATACTATGCAGGAGATTTCCTCTGCTGCCGAGTCCCTACCGATGATTCATTCGGTCCTTAATGAACAAAGGGCAACTGAACAAGAAAGTGGACTTACATTGTTCAGAGAATAAAAAGAACCTATCTTCTTCCTTTCAAGAAGAAGGGGGGCTGACTCTTTGCTTGGCCAAAATTTACTCAGGCTCCTGAACCTTCAGCCTATACTGTGCACTTCCTTATAAAATCCAACTTCACATGTATATATTCCAGTTTCATATATATAATCCAGATCCAGTTCATATATATATATATATATATATATATAACACCTTGCTAAGTTAGTTTAGCCAAGATCCACCCTTGATATCTGATCAGTTTCCTCATCCTTCACTCTCACCCAGGTGACATCTGATCACCTGGCTTGTGATCAGTGAATCCTGTTAGGTGGATTTAGCCAGAATCCCCCTACTCCTGATGTTTCCTCCTAGTCATTTTCCATCCACTGACTCATACCCTGCTCTTCAGCTACAAATTCCCTTTTGCCTGGGCTGTGTTCAGAGTTGAGTCCAATTTCTCTCTCACTGCAACACTCCATTGCAGTAGTCTTTATACCTTTCATGAGCATTTTGAACAAAGTCTTTTTTTTATTGTAACAAGTATCATTGAATAATTTTGTTCTTTAACAGTACCGTGATTTACACTGAAATCTAGCATATACAAAAGAATAATCTACTTACAGGGGAAGTTGACCTGAGACTAAAATAATCTCCCCACCCCCAATCAGGTTTAAGAATGCAGTAGTTTTATTTGGAGCCCTTGTGGGAGTATTAAATAAGTATTATTTGTCATGCTTATGTTGGTGTTATTGTTCTAAACAGCTCTAGAATCTCAAATTAGAGGCTTTTATACCAGGTCACAATATCACAGTAAAGCTCTTTTAGATTACCACAAGCTTTGAAGTGGTCCAGAGATTCTTGTGCCCAGCTTCTAGTTCACAAGCTTTGCTTTATTCACCAGCATAGACAACTCTGTCATCTAAGCAGCAGGTTATAAAAGGCACCACTTTATTCTCCCAAATGCTGTACATTTTTCCTATATCCCCAATTTTATTACTTTTGGTCCCAATTCTCTAAGACAGGTCTTAACATTTCCATTAGAGAGAGTGGGAAAATGAAAACGTTTATGTAAAGTCACACAGCTAGGAAGTGTTTGAACTGGGCTTTCTATACAGGTCTGCTTGAACCTAAATCCAGTGCCCTTTGATGCTGTTCTAAACTCTGCACTGGGAAGTTCAGAAGTCAGAAGAGGGCACCTGAGGCAAACACCAGGCAGGGAGATAGACCTTTGCTCCTCTCTGGGCCTCTGTACTTCCTTCCTCCAGGTTCACTGCCAGCTCCACCACCTTTTCCCAGGACACTTCATTTCCTTGGGGTCTTTTTGTTTTTTTCCGTCTTTACCTGCATTTATTCTTCCCAAATCTCTCCCTCTCAAGCCACAACAGCACCTTTGAGCTGCCCAGTGCTTGCTCCACTGAACCCAATTTGCTGTACTCAATTGGGACAAAACATCATTATATGTATGTAAATGCCACCAAGTAAGATGTGGGGTGATGTTTTCCAGAAATGCATCAGTCACAGTCCATTTAGTGCCAAGGAAATTGAGTTTGAAGGCACTGTAATTATCATTATTGCCTTTGGATGGTTCTGTGCTGCTATATGCAAAATCTGTAATTTCCCTGACAATATGGCAGAACATGGTACGGAACCCTCACTCGCCTAATACTACAACAGGAAAGGGGAAAAAAAAGACAAATGCCAGCCCAGCAGGCAGATAAGACTCTTCCTTCACTGCAGCTCTCTCTACCCTTTCTAGAAAATGCTCTGCCCTCTGAACAATTTTATGCAGATGGATGGATGGGGGCTACAAATGGCCACAGTGGAAACAGGCAAATAAAGTCTCATGGCCACCCACCCAAGAGCATTCATGAAGGGTCTGCAGTTTCCACGTGGGTCTTTCGGCACTTCATGTAAAATTTGGTCATGTGGGAGTTCAGTTTTTTTCTCCTATAACATGAAAGAAGTCAAACACTACAGAAATCAAGTGCAAGGCTATTATGGGCTGGATTATGTCCCCCAAAAAAAGAAAAAAATGGGCCGGGTGCGGTGGCTCACGCCTGTAACCCCAGCACTTTGGGAGGCCAAGGCAGGTGGATCACGAGGTCAAGAGATCGAGACCATCCTGGTCAACGTGGTGAAACCCTGTCTCTACTAAAAATACAAAAAATTAGCTGGGCTTGGTGGTGCACATCTGTAGTCCCAGCTACTCGGGAGGCTGAGGCAGAAGAATTGCTTGAACCCAGGAGGCAGAGGTTGCAGTGAGCCAAGATCATGCCATTGCACTCCAGCCTGGGTAACAAGAGTGAAACTCCGTCTCAAAAAAAAAGAAAAGAAAAAAGAAAGAAAGAAAGACAAAAATGCAGCACCTTGGAATGTGACTTTATTTGGAAACAGGATTTTTACAGATAGAGTCGAGTCAAAATGAGGGCCCTTATCCAACATGACTGATGTCTTTATAAAAGGGAGCTGTGCACACAGAGACAGACAGGCACAGAGCGAAAGTGATACGAAGAGACACAGGGAGAAGACAGCCATGGGAAGACAAAGCAGGTATCAGGGTGATGTTCCAACAAGCTAAGGAAGCAGAGCTCGCCGGCCCCCACCAGCAGCTGGGGAGGGGCCGGGCAGATTCAGCCTGCAGCCAGTACCTTCATGTTGGCCTTCTGGCCTCTGGAGCTCAGACAGAATGAACTTCTGTTGCTTAAGACACCCTAACTGTGGTGTTTTTCTTATGGCAGCTAAGGAAGCTTGTGTGAAAATTTCACCAAAAAGAGGGTGGGTATGAAGAAAAAGTGTTAATAAATATGTAGGATGCATTTTGGTGATTTGAAAAGGTAGCCATATTTGTCTAGAAAAGCCTTTTCCTGGGCAATTGGTATCATCACTTATGTGAAAAAAAGAACGAGTCAGAAACCTGGAAAACTGTGGGTCCTGGGATGCATGGCACTCTAGTTGCACAGACCAGCGTGCAGCAGCCAAGAGCAGGTCTGTGATCTGAGCCTGGACGGCATCGGCCAAACCCCCTCCAGCAGCAGTGACCACCACAGTCTCCTGAAATGCTAATTATCCTTCCTTCTGAGAGACTTTTTATATTAGTGGCTAAATAAATTGAACACGAAGGATAATTTGGCTTACTTACTTTTAGAAGACTGTCTTCTTTAACCCATCTTATGAGCCTTCATCTAAATAATCACTTCAAGCTTCCCCCAATGGCACATTTTCCATTGTTTAGCAATACCTGTAGTGACTCCTCATGCCACAGAGAGATGACAACGACCCAGTGGCTGTCTCAAGTATGCATCCAACTCACTATTGCCCACTGTCTCTACCTCCCTGGGGGACGAGGTTCCTGGAGACACCCCTCCTGTAGAGTGTCTTTCTGTCTTTGGGGACAGAGATGTGTCTTATGCATCACCCAGCTTTGTTTGTAGTTTGCGAAGTCACACGAGAACCTCTTCCCATTGAGATTTAATCAGTAATTTCTTGTTGCTTCTTGTAACTCCACTGAATTGTAACAGAAGTGTTAATGTAAGTACAGGTTCCATCTCAATGGTTTTACCAAGGCTTTGCTTGCTCTTTTCCTCCTGTCTCCTAGAGACTTGCTGCATTCCTTGCTGACAAGGGAACTTTCATGGATGCTCTCTGGACTAGAGTATGCATGCAGTGCTGTCTTCCAGGTGTCAAGTTCTTCCAGGACATATTCTGCATCCCCAAACACCAGACTCCTGCAAAAAAACTCAGTCCATTCCTGCAAAGGACTCAGTCCAGAGACAGATAAGAATATTCCAGTCCAAATAATCAGGATTTCAAGTGTGGTTTGTGTTTTATGGATTCCTTCTTCTGCTCTTCTTCCATCACCCATTAAAATATTTTGTGGCTCCCCATGGATGAAGAAATACAGAACAGAAATAAAAATACCAAGTCCAGTGACCTGCCTTCAAACTGTTGGGAATGCAGTGCTGTTGCTGGAGACCAAAGCATCCCACCCCAAAAACAAATTTGACTAAACAGTTACCCTTTTGCAAGAGAAATGTACATCTATCTATAAAATCAATCTCCTTTTGGAAGGATGTATCCTTCTCTGCACCAGGGAATCACTAGATTGACCCCAATATCACTAGAGAGTCTTAATCAATGAAGCATTCACTTAAATCTGGATTACAAGACTTAGCTTTATTTAAGGTTCTTTTCCTGCTCATTTTTATTGTTATTTTATTTTTTGAGATGGAGTTTCGCTCTTATTCCCTAGGCTGGAGTACAATGTCATGATCTTGGCTCACTGCAATCTCTGCCTCCTGGGTTCAAGAGATTCTCCTGCCTCAGCTTCCTGAGTAGCTGAGATTACAGGCGCCCACCACCATGTCCAGCTAATTTTTTTTTTTTTTGTATTTTTAGTAGCAATGGGGTTTTACCATGGTGGCTAGGCTGATCTCAAACTCCTGACCTCAGGTGATCTGCCTGCCTTGGTCTCCCAGTATGCTGGGAATACAGGCGTGAGCTACCACACCCGGCCTCATTTTTATTTTAACAGATGTGGGGTCTCACTATGTTGCCCAGGCTGGCCTCAAATTCCTGGGCTCAACTGATACTCCTGCCTCAGGCTTCTGTGTCACTAAGATTATAGACATGAGCCACCACACCCAGCTCCATAATCCCCATTTAACATGTGAGGAAACCGAGACACAAACCAGGTGAGACACCTGTTTTGGCTGGACACACACAAATGAGCTCAACACGCTCATTTGAACCAGGCTGGGTCCTGCACTCACATTTGTCACCTTCCATGATGATCTGATGTACTAAGTCTCTCCAAGAAAGTTCTGAGTCGGGGGTACTATGTCTTTTAACACGGTAGAGCAGCCTCAACAAGCTTCACCTGGGACAAGCTAAAGTATCCATGGAGAATTCATTAACATTGTTTCCTTTGTATTGACGATTATTACAGTAACCTTTGAATCACCCAAAAGGGTATTGGATTTCCATTCACAACAATGTTACAATGTATCCCATAAGATGAATGGAGTTACTTCTAAGATTTTTACCAGTGGACTCAAGGGCTGCAGCATACTTACACGATCCCTCAGGAAGCAACCTATATATCCAACAAAAGAGGACTGATCAAGTGAATACTGGGCTATTTAAGCAGTGAACTGTTATGCAGCTATTCGGAGGGGCAAGAATGCTTCCTAAGTGAACTATGAGAGAAACAACAACAAGATATATCATAAAATGGAAGCAGAAGTAAGGAGCAAAATGTGTAGCATATGCTACAGTTGTATGATTTTTAAAAATGGAAAAGGGGGTGGGGCACACTGGCTCACGCCTGTAATCCTAGCACTTTGGGAAGCAGAAGCAGGCAGATTGCCTGAGGTCAGGAGTTTGAGACCAGCCTGGTCAACATGGAGAAACCCCATCTCTACTAAAATATACAAAAACTAGCCATGCATGGTGGTGCGAGCCTGTAATCCCAGCTACTTGAGGGGCTGAGGCAGGTGAATCACTTGAATCCAGGAGACGGAGGTTGCAGTGAGCCAAGATCACGCCACTACACTCAAGCCTGGGCAACAGAGGGAGACTGTCTCAAAAAGAAAAAGGAGAAAGAGAGAGAGAGAGAGAGAGTAAACAGTGGCTGCCTCTGGGGAAGAGAAACTGGGTGTCAGGACATGGGGCGAGAGGCTTCACATCTTGGTACTTTTATTAGATTTATGACTATTGAAAGATAAATTGAAGTTATCTTAAAAAGTAAAATTGCTTAATAAAAAGGAGAGACGATGAAAGAAAAAGTAAGCTGGGACTGCAGGTGCGCACAAGTGCACCAGGCTTTGCCCATTTCTCTTTAACAGGTCTTTTCTCACATCCTTCTTTCTTTGTTTCAGAGAGGAATGGTACTTAAGACTGCGGTTTAAACTACCCTTTTGAGATCTACTCTAGAGATTTACTCAACTCTCTGGGTTATTTCTCATGTGTACAGAACATATACTTGTACATGCAATTAAACTTCTGTCCATTTTTCTCTTGATAATCTATTTTTTTCTTCCCAGGGGTCTCAGCTAAGAACTCATGAAGAGTGGAGGGGAAAATTATTTTTCCTTACCTACACCATTCGTATGGTTAACAGAAAGTGCTCTTAGAAGATTCCTGCTTAAATAAATGGATTTCTTGATAGAAATTCAGAGAGACATAGAGGTCTTCAAAAATTATGCTGAATGAAAAGAAAATGAAGTCGTCATTATCTAGGAAAACCTAGATGACCTAGAGGTTCTCTGGTGAGATGCTCACGGAACAGAGAAGGGATGTCTGTCCTTCCTCCAGGCTCAGCTGGGGAGCATCGCACTCCCCCTCACATCTCCTGTGCTGGCTGTCCCCTTCTGGGGCATCATTCCCGCCTCCCCATGCCATCCTGTATTGGGGACATCACAGCCCACATGCCTGTGACTCCTCCAAATTCCATATTTCATCACATTGAAAGCCCAGCCTGCTTACGAGCATGCCTTGCTTCTAAAGAGATATTGAATGTCAAATTCTAAAATTCAACTTTTATTCTTACATGTTCAATCCTGTTGACAATCAGTAAAGCAGGAAAAACAAATAAGACTTAAAAAAAGTCAATTCTGAGACCGAGTTTCGATTTCGGAGACACAGTTATCATCCTTCGGAGGGTGAGTTTGGCTGTTTCCGAGGTGGAGGCTTCTTGCCTGGTTTTCTTCGCTTTCGGTTACTCCCCTTGTCTGCCCCTGCCCTGCTTCCCATCCATCCTACTGAATACTGTGGTCGACAGCTTCCTGACACCAATATCGGTTCCTGTTTGAACCCCTTCAGGCCCATTTACTGCTGTTCTTGGGATAAAGTCTTCTGTCCACAGCATGGCACTCAAGGCCCTTCATAACTAGGTACTTGTCTAGCTCTTCTGCCTCACCTTAGTTAGTTAATTCCTCACTAAGCCCTGCCCAAAATTATTGGACTGATGGTCCCTGCCTGTGCAGTAAATGACTTAGCCTTGCCCAAAGAAAGGTCTGGCTTTTGTCCCCAGCTGCTGGGACATGGTGTGTAGGCTCTCGGCACTTCTGGTCTGATAAGGATGTATCTCTTTACGGGGGGCTTTGACCACTGGACAGCTTAGTAATATGCTTTGTGATGAGGGTTTTGGGGCAGGCTCCACTTCTGGAGGACTGGAGGCTAAAGGTCAGCTGTGTGGGCAGCTGTTCATGAGGTCACAATGAGGGGCAATTCCAGACACCAAGGCTCAGGTGAGCTTCCCTGTTGGCAATAGTCCATGTGCATTGTCACATGTTGTGGCTGGAGGAGTCAGCACTGTCCAGGACTGAGAAGACACCTTCTCCCTGTAGAAGGTGTATTCATCTGTTCTCACACTGCTAATAAAGGCATACCCGAGACTGGGTAATTTCTAAAGGAAAGAGGTTTAATGGACTCACCGTTCCACATGGTTGGAGAGGCCTCACAATCACAGAAGACATGGAAGAACACAAAGAAAGAGGAAAGGCGCGTCTTGCATGATGGCAGGAAGAGAGAGCCTGTGTGAGGGAGCTCCCCTTTATAAAACCATCAGATCTTGTGAGACTTACTCACTCTCATGAGAACAGCACAGGAAAAACCCACCCCATGATTCAATTACCTCCTACCAGGTGCCTCCAGAGACTCATGGGGATTATCACAACTCAAGATGAGATTTGGGTGGGGACACAGACCCAAACTGTATCACCTGGAAACTGCATTTGGAACCTACCAGACTCTGCCCAGGTGCCTCTTCCCTTGGTTAATTGTACACTGCATCAATTCTTGTTCATAAACTATAACAGCACCTTTCACTGAGTTCTGAAATTATAGAAACAGAATGGTTTTGGAAACCTCCTGAATTTGCAATTGGTGTCAGAAGTGAGAATGTTGCTGTGGACTGCGTTTCCTCTAAACCCCACACTACCCTACCACACACAAGAACGGCACTAGGGCTTCATTACTGGTATTATTCTCTGTGTCTTTCTCTTCTTCTCTCTCTCCAGCCCCTTGCTCCCCTCTTTACCCTTCAATTTCAAGGCAATAGCTAAGCTAGTAGAGTAGAAAGAGCACTGTTCTGGCCAGGGAGTAGATAAATGAGGGGCAATGTCAGGTCTGAGTCATAAATGCTTTATCACCTTGCTTTTCTCTTTGGTAATTAAAAAAAAAAAAAATTGGCCCTGAGCACTTGATTCTCAGTTGAGTGTCCTGTGTGTCAGTATTCTGGGTGAAGGGGCAGAGACCAGCCCAGATCCTAAAGGACAAGTGGGAACATGCCCAGTTGACCTTCCTGATTCCACTTGGTCCCTTGAAACTGTGGCTGAATTAATGGATGAAGAGAGGAAGTCCTTCCTCACGATCACAGAGAATTTAATACTTTTTGGACAGTCTTGCTCTCTTGTCCTGCTGGAGTGCAGTGTCAAGATCAGAGCTCATTGCAGCCTCAAACTCCTAGACTCGAGCAATTCTCCTGGCTCAGTCTCCCATGTGGCTGGGACTACAGGCATGCATCACCATGCCCAGATAACTTTTTATTTATTGTACAAATGGAGGCCCCACTGTGTTACCCAGGCTGGTCTTGAACGCCTGACCTTAAGTAGTCTTTCCACCTCATCCTCTCAAAATGTTGGGATTACAGGAGTGAGCCATTGGTCTAGGCATGACCACTCCCAAAAGTTAATATTTTATTATCTTCCTTTCACATTCCCATTAACTCAAGATTAATTTAGATTTTAAAAAATTCTGCCTCATAATAGGAAATCACTTAATGTCCTACTATTTCCTGCAAGTCAGTTCTGTTTTGTATTTTAAAAAGCATTTCCTGAAGTCTTACAAAAATACAAAAATGACATGACATTTGTCCTTGTTTTATTGCTCCCTTTTGGCCGGGTCAAACCACCCATTGCTTATCTAATGGGAGATATGGCCTTCACAAATGCCACCTGAAGAACGCTCAGAATGAAGCCAACTCAGTGCCCAGGCCAGATACGCTGTGTTTATGCAGACGCCTGATCCATGGATCAACAGTTCCTTCTTCAACACACCATCCTTCCTCCCAAGAGGAGAAGCCTAGAATCCATATGTTGGCTCCATCAAAATGCAGATACCACCATATGCTACCAAAGATGGCACTGCAGTTGCCCTTGGCCGAGTTCCTGGTGCTTGCTGGTGGTGCATTTTCCAAGCACAGACATTTTCAAATCAACCGCTGAGAAGTCTGATGAGAGGCTATGATGCCAACAGAAGATTCAAGCTCCAATCAGGTGTTTGGGGCCAAAACTCAGTCCCTCGCAGCTCCTGTGGCTGAGACCACAAACCGGCTCCACAGGCAGTGCAAGTGCTCTGAGAGCATCTGAACACTCCTCCCTTTCAGAACCTGTGGCAGCCTTTCCATGCCTTGGCATACAAATGAATCAATGCTATATTTGGTAATGAGTGCCAGTCCTTTTTTGACAGGTTAATTAATATTCATTATTCAACAGAGAAGAAAATGCTGAGTTGTTTATCACTGGTTCATTAGTTTTAGCCAAATAAAGGATAAACATAATTACTCTCATAAACTACTGTAACAGAGCCTAAAAATTATAGGGCTGAAAACGGATGCCTTCAGGAAAGCCCTAAAAGAAATGAGACCCTTGAGTCGCAGCAGATGAGTGAGAATAACGGTTCTGGTGTCTATTGGCATGTGCCAACTCCCTCTCTCACCGGACCTGGGTAAGATCATTTTCCAAAAATGACTCCGCTCTTGCATTTTCTGTTGCCTTTGTCTTCACTGATGATTTTCGTCGTCAGGTGTTGGGGACACATTACCACGGTGTGGTGCATGTGTAGGGGTTAAGCCTTCTGTGGGGGCAAGTTCTCTGACTAAGCAAAAGGCGACATCAGACATCATGGAGCTTGGCATGGGTGGGTCTCCCTCTGAATTCTAGCTTCCTGACTGTTTTTTATGCTAAAGATTTAGCAGGTGTCTCCTCCTGCCTTCTCCCTCCCAACCTGTCCTATTGTGATTTCAGCTTCAGCAACTTTAAGACTTCAGATTCTGCTTCTTATGGACTCGAACTCAATCCTCCCTGTATTCACTGTTTGCGCCTCTCCCAAAGCCATGCATTTAAACTCTAACCCCCATGTGACTATGTTTGGAGGTGCAGCCTATGAAAGGTCATTAAGGTTAAATGAGTTTATGAGGGTGGAACTAATTCAGTGGAATTAGCGCCCTTAGAAGAAGAGACGCTGGAGCTTGGGCACTCTCTGCAGGTACAAAAAGAAGAGGCCACGTGAGCATGCAGCAAGAAGACGGCTGTCTGTAGGCCAGGAACAGAGCCCTCACCTCTCTGCTGACACCTGGATCTGAGACCTCCAGCCTCTAAAACTGAGACAATACATTTCCATTGTTAACTCATTTCCCATTTGCCCCAAGAATACTGCACTGGCAGCAAGCTGCAATTTTTTTTTTTCCTAAATGGGAAATGGCTTAAGCCACCCAACCCATGGTATTTTGTTATGAGCAGCCCAAGCAGACTAATAGATTAACATAGACTAGTAGGCTATCTGAAAACTACGACACACACACACATACACGCACACACACCCTTTTCATTTTCACTTCACTGCTCTGTCATTGTGTTTTTAGGAAGTTTTGATGAAGATGATGGCGATGATGATGGGAATAAAAAGGTAACAAACGTGTTTAGGTCAGGTTTCAGGCACTTATTTTCCTCCCAAAGTGTGTGCACGTTCATTACCTCATGTGGAGAGCCTGGATCCAAGCAGCCATGCTTAGGTGAGAAAGCCAGGTTCTGAAAGAACTTTAATGAGCGAAACTGTCTTTATTTTAATAAAGGGAAAACAAAACTCAAAATCTGTAAACCTCTAGTGATCTTCCCCCTAGTGAACGTGGATGTGTTCAAATAAGACAAATCTGTGTTTCCACTCCCTAAGGACAGAACACACTTGCATGGCTGTATTTACTATTTATATTTAGAACAACTGTTTTAAAGAAATAAAACAATTGTTTTAAAGAAATAATACATTTTGTTGCAGATGGAGTTTTCAGAGAGCAGGTACTGAGACTGAGTTCGAGATCCTAGATCCCAAAGGAAGGGATAAGAGAGAGCAGAACTGAGCAGAGGAAGGAATGGAACTGCCAGGCAGCTTGGCAGAGCATTGACCAGGAGCCCTGGAGCAAGTCTCCCAGCAGCGGGTGGCCTCTGCCTCCCTGCCTTCTCAGCCCTTGGGTGTGGCTGCCCTGGGAAGAGGAGACCCGGAGCAGGGCAGTTCTGCTGCTGGGCGTGCTCCTGAAGGAGCTTCAGCCAGGGCCTGTCTGCCAACACATTTCCTACTGCTGGACAGCAAGGCCAGCCCAGAACGGAGCCCGGGTAACGCATCCCAGTGTCCACCCCAAGCCTGGGGCTCCCTTGGGACCCTTGGCTGAGCCTTTCTATTTCCAAATATGACCACTACACTAGAGCAGGTTTGGATCCTTCTCATCAATGTTTTTATACTTGTACTATAAACTCTTGTATCTACACACATTGCCCAGTTTAGTATGTTTTAGCCAGAGAAAACTGCTGTCATGCTGTCATCCATTGGCCTAGGCAAAGAATTTATGACTCGGTCCTTAAAAACAAATGAAACAGAAACAAAAATGACAAGTGGGACCTAATTAAGCTAAAGAGTTTCAGCACAACAAAAGAAACTGTCGGCAGAGTAAACAGACAACCTACAGAATGGGAGAAAATATTTGCAAATTATGCATCCAACAAAGAACAAATATCCAGAATCCATGAAGCACTTAAACAAATCCATAAGAAGAAAACAAATAACTGCATTAAAAAGTGGGCAAAGGATATGAACAGACACTTCTTAAAAGAAGATATACAAGTGGCCAACAAACATGAAAAAATGCTCAACATCACTAATCATCAGAGAGATGCACATCAATACCGTGAGATACCATCTCACCCCTGTTGGAGTGGCTATAACTAAAAAGTCATAAAATAGCAGATGTTGTCAAGGTTGCAGAGAAAAGGGAATGCTAACATACTGTTGGTAGGAATACCTAATTAGTTCAGCCACTGTGGAAAGCAGTTTAGAGATTTCTCAAGCAACAAAAAATAGACTTACCATTCATCCAACAATCCCATTTCTGGATATATACCCAAAGGAAAACAAATCATTCTACCAAAAACACACCTGCAATTGTACGTTCATTGCAGCACAATTCACAATAGCAAAGACACAGAATCAACCCAAGTGCCCATCAACAGTAGATTACCTACAGAAAATGTGGTACATATACACCATGGAATATTACACAGCCATCAAAAAGAACAAAGTCATGTGATTTTCAGCTACATGGATGCAGATGGAGGCTATGATCCTGAGTGAATTAACACAGAAAATACTCTGTGTTCTCACTTATAAGTAGAACTAAAGAATGGTACACACATATACATATATGAGATATACATTATATATATATAGTTGACCCTTGAACAATAGGGGTTTGAACTACATGGGTTCCCATATAAGTAAATTTTTTTGTGCCTCCCATTGAGACCAACTCCTCTTCTTCCTCCACCTCCTCATCCTACTCAACATGAAGACAATGAGAATGAAAACCTTTATAATGGTCCACTTCCAGTTAATGAATAGTAAATGTGTTTTCTCTTTTGATTTTCTTATTAACGTGTTTCCTCTAGCTGACTTTATTGTAAGCAAACAGTATAGAATACATGTAG
>PVKP010000172.1:110884-251309 GCA_004027715.1 Plecturocebus donacophilus
GATTGCTTGAGCCCAGAAGTTCAAGACCAGCCTGAGCAACATAGGGAGACTCCTTCTCTACAAAAAAAAAAAAAAAAAAAAAAAAAAGAAAAAAAAGAAATAGGCTAACATGGTGGTACACATCTGTGGTCCCAGCTACTTGGAAGGCTGGAGGTGGGAAGATCACTTCAGTCCTAGAGATGGAGGCTACAGTGAGCTGTGATCATGCCACTGCACTCCATCCTGGATGACAGATAGAGACCCTTTCTCAATTTAACAACAGAAAAAGTTATACATGGATTTTCAACTGCACAGGGGATTGATGACCCTAACCCTCACGTGTTTAAGAGTCAATTGTCTGCACCACACATGTATGCTACACATATTACGTATCATATTTATTTATACATATTTTATTCTGAAGTTATATTTTTAAATTCGACATTTTGTTTAAAACATTTACCTATTCTGATACGTGACAATCTTATTCATGAATTATTCTAACATATTCTAAATGATGTGAAAAATCTCACTGTGTTTGCATACTATGATTTATTTGCTCATGTCCTTTGATGGTGTGTGAGCTGTTTCCTGGTTTACTCCTGTAAGCAAAGCTTCAGTGGACATCTGCCCTCCTGTGTCTGTGCTTTGAGGATTTCTCTAGGGCACCAGGACAAATGTCTCCCTTGAACTGTTGTATCTGCCTACAACTCCCACTCCATTATAAACACCAATTCATAATGCCTCGGATGATGATGCATTAGTTCCTTCCACCCCAGACTCAAACTGCCGGTTCCTGGGAACCGATACTTAAAGATCTCAAGGCAAGGAGATGCTTGCTATGAGCAGTGCTAAAGCCAGTATTGCTATTTACCCAGACTGTGTTCTTAAACCTGTCATTTTAGATCAAGAGTTTTTGCTGTAGAGATTCTTCTTTCAAAATGAAGAGACATAATATAATATGTATGCAGATGTGGTAAACAAAGAAAAAAGGAACAAAAACCTCTAATCTTCTGGTTTTTAATGCAATCAACATAACAATTGTTAAACTTAAAAAAATGAGGAAGTAAGCAAAACAAAAACAAAACAAAGCCCTGTGAGCAACTGAGACAGATGTTTAGGCACTAAAACTGTATTTAAATCAGAGGAGGGTACCTTCCTGTCCTCATCAAAACGCATTTAACTCTCCTCACTTTGTCTCTCTCTGTGTGTGGTACGATGCAGACACATTGTGTGCGTCCTTAACTTTTAGAAATTGAATGATAGACACCCAACAAACATGGGGAGACATGAGAAATGAAAACTAACCATCAAACACCCACCAGTGATGGATTCTGTGGGCCAGTCATTCCAGGTAATCTGTGCTCATGGCCCCAGTATGAGCCTGTGATGAGGAGTGGTCATCTGCCGTCCTTCACCGGGCAGGGAGCAGGGGTGGGGTGGGGGGGTTGCTGGTGCAACCTGCTGGGTTACTAAACCTCTTTGTAGTCTTCACTTTTATCTGAATAATAACAGCACTTGTTGCATTGGGCCGTTGTGAAGATTAAATGAGTAAGAACAGAACCTTCAGTGTAGTGTCTCCCACAAAAAACATGCTGAATAAATGCTGCAGAGGAGGAAAACACAGTGGCCCCTGAATGCAACCCGGTTTTAAAACTATAGTACTGGTGCTAATAATCATGACTTGGTTTACTAAATAAAAGAAATAACACTTAGTATTTTCTCAGCACATAGTGAATAAAATATAACTCGATGACAGCAAAAGTACAGATGTGAATGTACATATGTATTACAATATGAACAGCAGTGTGGAAACACTCATGACCTTAGCGTATTAAAAAAAATAATGTTCATAATGTTCAGTGTTCTCTCAGAAAAAAAAATGTTTAATATAATATTTCGAATCATTTTTATCCCCAAATGCCATTTGAAAATTTTACTCCAAGTGCTAGGTAAATTACATCTTTTTCCAAAACTGCATTCTACAGTCCCTTAACGAAATTTCCATGGAAAAGGTATGTTTGTGATAATGTTTGTTTGGTCAAGGCTGGCTTAAAGTGAGCTAAACAGGAATTTTCTCTTTCCGTAATGAGGAACTTGGAAACTGGAACCAGGTTTTCTTGCTAAAAATAGGAGATCTGGAAAAATATTAACAGTAGAGTTTGAACTAACAGTACAGTGAGGAATTATGGAGAATAAAATTTAGGAAAGGAAGGAAACTCACAGAAGTAAGCTTGGCATTTAGAATTCCTTTTTCACAACAGGTGTCTACCCATTTGGAAGAGGTATTTGAGACATTGAGAAACTGAACAGCATTGTTTAGTCACAAGGGAGTGAAGGAGCAAACATCACAGTTGACGGCTGTGAAAAAAACAGTTTTTCTACATTCATACAACACTTCTGATATCACGTGTGGAGGTTTTTCCCTCACCAACAGATTCTCTGATACCAGCTGGGTGTCCGACAACTTAATTCATTTCTGACACTATCTACTTAGAGTCAGCATCACATCCCATGGTTAAGTGCTCAGTCTCATAAAACTACCTCCCCACTCCAGATGTCAATTGCTGGTCCAGACCTCTCCTACTACTAAGCAGCCAGCTGTAAAATGCGTGAGTACCATGACTCCTTCTTAAGGTTTAATAATTTGCTGGAATGGCTCACAGAACTCAGGGAAACAATGTTTTTACATTTACTGGCTTATGATAAAGGATATAACTCAGGAACACTCAGATGGAGGAGATGCAGAGGGCAAGGTATGGTATTGAGGGGGTGCACGTATGAAGCTTTCATGCTCTCTCTGGGCATGATACCCCCCCGCAAGCACCAACCCAGAAGCTTACCAAATCTCCTGTTCAAGAGTTTTTATAGAGCTTAACTTCCAGTACCCTCTTCCTTCCCAGAAGGTGATGGGTGGGGCTGAAAGTTCTAACCCTCTAATTACATGGTTTTTCTACTGACCAGCTCCATGCTGAGGCTGTCTAGGGGCCGTATCATAAGTTATCTCACTAACATAAATGTGGGTAATCCAAAGGAGCTCACCATGGGCAACAAGACATTTCTATCACTCAGGAAATTCCAAGGGTTTTAAGAACTCTGTACTAGGAACCAGTGGCAATATATATATATATATATATATATATATTTATTTATTTATTTATTATAAATATAATATATATATTTATTACATTATATTGCAAATATATAATACATATTTATTATATATTATATTGATAATATAATAAATAAATACATTATTTATATATATTTATATATAAAATTTATATATTTATTTATATTTATATATTTAAATATATGTATTTTATATATAAATCTAATATATATTTATTTATATATATTATTTATGTTACATATATAAAAATATATTATTTATTTATTTTATTATATTATAAATATATATAATAAATATTATGTATTTAATATATATTTCTTCTTATTATAACACAGGGTCCACTCTGGGGAGCCCTTGGAAATGCATTTCCTTGGTGTTGAGACCCTGTAGGACTATAAGCTATTAATAGTAGTAAGGCTGGGCTGTAAATAAGTTATTCTCTCAGGGACTAAGCCTGGCTTTTCATCATATTTAGACTCTAAAATTGGATTGTGACTAGTGTCCTGCACTACTTAATGTACATAGTATATATCTTTGTGGAGGAAATGAGCACCTACAGCCACAAATTATGTTTACAAAGTTTGGGGACACAATTCTTAACTCTTAATAATAATAATAAAAACCAAGTAGAGAGAAAGCCTGGACATTAAAATGAAAACCAAGAAAAACAACAGAAATAAGAAATAGACCCATAAGGGAACCTGGAAAGGAAGTACAAGATACTGAGCTATAACTGTAATTATTAATTAAAGAAATAAAACATCAACATTGACCATTTTTGACAAAGAAATGAAAACCATAAGAAAGAATTGAATGGAAACTTAAAAATACAATGATCAATATTAAAAACTCAATGGATGAAGTCAGAAATAGATTAAACACAACTGAAAAGCAAACCAGAGCTTTGGAAAATTGGTCAGAAGAAAATATCCACAATGAAATGTGAAGAGTGCCAAGAGGAATGAAATGCAAAAGAGAGATACTCGAGATATAAAACAAGCACTGATAATTATATGAAACTGGAGTCCCAGAAAAAGAAAAGGGACAGCATGGAGTAGAAGCATTATTTGGAAAGATCCTCTGAGAATGTCATAGGACTAATAAAAGAAATCAAACCATAGATCCATAGGCCCTAAAAATAAATAAAAGTAACAGCAGAATAAATAAAAATGAAATCACACATAGGTATATCAGGATAAAACTGCTGGAAACCAAAAACAAAGAAAAAAAAACTCTAAAAAGCAGTCAGAAAAAGGAAACACATTACATTTAAAGGAGTCAAGATTAGACTGCCAGCTAATATCACAGTGGAAACTATCATAGAAGACAATGTAATGACACATTCATTAAATGTGCTGAAAAAAAAGTATTAACCTAAGATTCTATGAGCAGTGAGAATATTTTCCAGAATGAAGAAATTTTAAGCAAATAAAAATCAGAAAATTCATCTTTATCATGCCTTAAAGAAACACTAAAATGAAGATACGTGTGTGTGTGTGTGTGTGTGTATGCATAATTAAAATGCACAGAGATAGTAGTATATAATTCAGGAGAAGAACTAATGGAGTTAAAGTATTATTAGAGTTTTGCATTGTCCAAGAAGAGATAAAAGTACAAACTAATAATTAAGCTTTAATAAGGCAAGGATGCATATTATCTTCTCTAATTAACCAGTAAAAGAACATTAAAAATATTTGTAACAACTAAGCAAAAGGGAGAAGGAAGAAAGAAAAAAAAAAATCTTAACAAATCCAAAGGAAGATGAAAAAGGGGAGACAAAGAAACATTGCTAGCTGGAACAATAGAAAAGAGTTAATAATACTATTAATTTAAAATTTAATTATCTGGATTACATTAAATGTAAATGGACTACATAAATAGCAATATGCTGCTTACAAAATATACATCAATAAAGTATAACTACAGAAAGTTTGAAAGTAAAAGTATAAAAATTAACCAGGCAAGATTAACAAAAGAAAACTTGTGTAGTTATATTAATAAAAATAAAGTAAATTTAAAGTCCAAAAACACTGTTAGAGATACAGAGATATTTTATTATGAGAAAAGCATCAATTTGTAATGAAAGTGTAAAACTTACAAAATTCTGTCACTAGCTTCAAATATTTTGAAGCAAAATAAAAACTATAAAAAATTCAAAAATGTATAATCACCTTGGTAAACTGTAGAACAACATTTTTAAGAAGAAGAAAAAAATAGAAAAAGCCAAGACAGTCTTGAAGAAGTTCAAGGTAGGGAAATTGCTTTACTATATACAAAGACTTATAAAGTTACCATGATTAAGACAGTGTGGAATTGGCCCAAGCCCAGTGAAACAGAGTGTAATGCAGGGACAGATTATGCATAAATGGACACTTAATTGTTTTTTTTTTTTTGAGACACTTAATTTTTGTTTTTTGTTTTTTTTTTTTTTTGCTCTTGTTGTCTAGGCTGGAGTGCAATGGCACCATCTTGCCTCACTGCAACCTCCACCTCCTGGGTTCTAGTGATTCTCCTGCCTCAGCCCCCTGAGTAGCTGGGATTACAGGCATGTGCCACCATGCCTGGCTAATTTTGTATTCTTAGTAGAAACGGGGTTTCTTCATGTTGGTCAGGCTGGACTTGAACTCCACACCTCAGGTGATCTGCCTGCATTGGCCTCCCATAGTGCTGGGATTACAGGTGTGAGCCACCGCACCCAACCTGGACACTTAATTTATATATATATATCACACACATACACACACATACATATACATATGTACATATAAAGGTAGCATTTCAGAAAAGTGGCAGAAAATAGTTTTTTCAACAAATTTTGTTGAGTCAAATGGATTTGTATTTGGAAAAAATAAGTAAAATGTAATCCATATATCATGCCATAAAAAAATTATCTTCAGGTAGATTGTAGATCTAAATGTGAAAAGTAAAATTATAAAACTCTGGAAAATAATGTTAGGAAATATTCATTAACTTGGGATAGAGAACATTTTCTTAAATCTGACACAAATGCATTAAATATAAAGAAAATGAGTAAAAATGAACTATATTAAAATTAAGAAGCTTTGTTTGTCCAAAGAGATTGAGAGTGAAACAAGCCACAGACAATATAAAGGATCCTTTAATATTAATATAAAAATAAAGCCAGGCAACCAAAATAAAAAGGTGCAAATGACTTACATAGAGATGTCATTAAGAAAAAAATCCAAGGGTTAAAAACATCAGAAAAAGTGTTTGACTTCACAAGACATCAGGGAAGTGAAGATTAAAACCATAATGTGACACTATTTCACACCCACCAAAATAGCTAAAATTAAAATTTCTGACAATACCAGCTCAAACTCTCATACATTACAGGTGAGAGTGTAAACTAGTCCAGCCACTTCAGAAAACTGTTTGACATTATCTATTTAAGTCAAAGGTATGTGATATTCTAACAATTTCTCTCTTAGATATACACAATACAGCAATACATTCACAAGCTTAGCACAAGACGTCTACATGAATATTAACAAAAGTACTATTTATAAGAGCCTCTAAAGGGAATAAATCCCAAAGGGTATTGGTGTTAAAATGAACAATTAAATTAGAATAATTAGAGAATGAAATACTCCATAACAAAGAAAATGAACAACCCAAACTTCATCCAACACATGAATGGATCTTACAAACACGATGTTGAATGAGGGAAGCCAAACACAAAGGAATATACACTTTACAGTTTCATTTATATAAAGTTCAAAACTGCTAAGCTGCATTATGGTGTTAGAAATGGGAAAAATGACCATCTTGGGAGAGAAAAGAGGAGATGAGATGTTGGTGGGAGGAAGTGTGAGGAAGCAACTGAACTCTGCAATACTCTATTTTCTGACGTGTATGATGGTCAAGTGGATAGTCATGATGTGACAATTAATTGAGCTGTAATGTATGTTTTCTGTACTGTTTGATAGTTGATTTACATTTTAATTTTTTTAAGTTTTACAAAAGGAGGAATAGAGCAGTTAAATAGATTTCTTTTTTTCAGGACTACTGAGAGACTTTCATATACATTATGAGTCCTCAAGTGGGAATATAGTATGTAATATATCTCAAAGTTATTTCACCACAGCAAACAGTATTTTTCGTAATCACTTAAAAGTTTCAGGTTTCCATGGAATCATAGATTGGGAATCTCTGAATTACCTGATAGTTTGTAACCATCCACATCCGTAGCGTCTTTATGCTATTGTAGCTTGTAATATGGTGAAATACTTATTTGCCTCCATTTTCTGACTTACAGCTTCTAAAGCCTTTGTAAATAAAAGTGCTAGGAGAAACTTTTGTTCTAATATTTGATCTTTGACATCTGGTTCCTGGCACAGAGTCCCTAAGACCTTTGTAATTTCTGGAGTGATAGGAATGTCTGACACAGAGCTTCTAAATCTTACGAATTTCCTGGGTGATAGGAAGCGCTTGTTCTAATGAAGTGACTCTTGGTGAGCCCTGAGACAGCCTCAGGACGGGGGGCTGGGTGTCAGGGAACCAACCATATGGCTAGAGGTTTGGAGCTTTCAGTGTCAACCCTCCCCCAAGCTCCTGAGAGAGGAGAGAGGCTAAAGGCCAAGCTGATCATCAGTGGCCAATAATCTAATCAATCAAGCCTATCCTACATAATGAAACCTTCATAAAAACCCAGAAGGAAAGGGTTCAGGTGAGGTTCTGAGCAGCTGAACCCATGAAGGTTCCTGGAGGGTGGAAGCCCCATGACCCTCCCTATACCTCGCCTGGTACATCACTCTATCTGCTTGTTCACCTGCATCCCATGTCTTATCCTTTATAATAAACAGGTAAAAGTAAGTAAAGCATTGCCCTGAGTTACGTGAGCTGCTCTAGCAAATTAATCAAATCTGAGGAGGGGGTCATGGGAACCCCAGTTTATAGCCAGTCACTCAGAAGTATAGGTGACAACTTTTAGACTACCTCTGACTGACATTTCAAATGGGGGCAACCTTGTGGAATGGAGTCCTTGACCTATGAGATCTGATACTGTCTCCAGGTAGATAGTGTCAGAATTGAATTATAGAGCACTCAGCAGGTGTCTGCTAGAGAAGTGCCTGCTTTTCATGTAAAGAAAACTCTCCACACATCTGGTGTCAGAAGTGTTGTATAGAATAGTGTGTGAAAGCAGAGAATAGGAAAAGCACTTTTTTTTCTATTCTTAATATAGTTATTCTTAGAACTCAAGGACAAGCCTTATTTGATAAATGCAAGGCAGCTTTGATAAAATGGACTTTGTCTTCAAGATTAATAGGTATATTGGCATCACTGATAAGCCAACCTTTAGTAGTTAGAATACAGCCTTGCCTGCTGTTACAAAAAGGCCAAAAATAAGAGTGGTGTGTGTATTAGTCTGTTCTCTCATTGCTATAAAGCCCGAGACTGGGCAATTTATAAAGAAAAGATGTTTAGGCCAGGTGTGGTGGCTCGCACCTGTAATCTCAGCCCTTGGGGAGGCTGAGGCCGGCAGATCACCTGAGGTCTGGAGTTTGAGACCAGCCTGGCCAACATAGTGAAACCCCATCTCTACTAAAAATGTATAAAAAAATAGCCAGGTATGGTGGCAGGCACCTGTAATCCCAGCTACTTGAGAGGCTGAGGCAAGAGAATCACTTGAACATGGCAGGCAGAGGTCGGAGTGAGCTGAGATCACGCCATTGCACTCCAGCCTGGGCAACAAGAGCAAAACTCTGTCTCAAAAAAAAAAAAAAAAAAGAAAAGAAAAGGAAAGAGGTTTAATTGATTCACAATTCCATAGACTGTAGAGGAAACATGGCTGGCGAAACCTCAGGAAACTTACAATCGTGGCGGAAGGTGAAGGGGAAGGTGCTACACACTTGTAAACAACCAGATCTCCTGAGAACTCCCTCCTCATGAGAAGAGCAAGGAGAAATCCACCCCCATGATCCAGTCACCTCTGACCAGGCCCCTATTCATCATTGGGCATTACAAATTGGCATGAGGTCTGGGAGAGCATGCAGACCCAAACCACATCAGTGTGCTTAAATAAGATGGTACATTTTTCTCAAGTTCTAATTGCAGCCCAGGAGTGTGGAGGCTTTTTCTGTCTGATCCCATCAACCTTCTCCAATGAGTATGGAGCCTCCTACCCTCTCTGGGGTGCTCCACCCTCCAGTGACCTCCATGAGTTCAGCTGTTCCACTTTTCATGGTCCAGGATGGCTGTTGGAAATTGACCCATGACCCACCCACATTCCAGCTAGTGGGGTTAGGGAAACAGGACAAATGGGAGGGAGTTCCCCTTATTTTTATGGCACATGCTAGAATTTGCATCCATACTGCTGCTTTGTCAACATTGGTCAGAATTTGGTCACATGATCACACCTAGCTGTAGCACAGGCTGGAAGCATTCCCCTGCTGAGCCAATCTATAGGTTGCTTTTACTGAAAAAAGAAAAAAGCATAGACATTGGGGGTTGAGGGAAGGTCTTTGAGCCTTCACTAAATACCTCTGGAAGGAGTTTTAAAAGATATTCCATTTAATTAGCATATTATATGAAAAAATATCAATGAAAATTAGGACCTAGATAAAAGTAAAAAGACCTCCAAGAAAGGAACAATGATTTCCAGATTTAGTGTCATTAAATCAATGAGATTCTTGTTATTTCTGTGTTTTAGAAGACAGAGACAATCTGTAGAATGCTCCATTTTTTACACAACACCCAAGCAGCTGATTCACAAGTGCTGCAGAGAGCGTTCTGACCAGATGGCTGATACGTGTTGCTTGCCTGTGTGTGCAAAACAGTTCAGTGTATTAGAAACGGCAGGAGCTCCAGGGTCAGAAAGACCCGGATGTGCACTTTGGCATTGTCACTTTCTAGATGTGTGTTGCTACACAACCTGCTAATCAAAACCAAAGCCCACCAATGTCTGGCTTTTCCTTTGAATCCTTTGGATGGTATTGGCTACCTCTTTTGATGAGTCTAATTTCAGTGCATAAATGTTGCTTCTTCTGCTGCAACCCTGCCTCTGCAAGACACCTAATTAACAGCCACATTTTCAAAGGCACCTAACAAAAGCCTCCCTGTGGGTCTCAGCACAAGGACTCTCATTAGAGAAGCAGGGTTGGGTGATTATTTATACCACTTCTATAATTAAAAATTCTGAAAGCTAATTACAATTATCCATCAGTATTTCAACATGCCAGGGCTGAAGATCTTAACCTTCCTTGAAGCATTGTGCTTCTCTCTCTTCTCATTCTAATCTCTTGTTGGGCCTTTTTGCTTTCCTTTTGAAAACTCTCCAGCCCTCGAAGACTGTTTATTTTCTATACAGTTCTTCAAGCTCCCAGCTGTCAGAAGAGCTATTTGTTTGTCATCTTTGAAATGGGGAGGGAAGTGCCAACAATTGCTTCATCCTGATACCTCAGCTATACACATAAATGTTTGCAAGATGGGAGGCTCAGGTTGCAGCCAATGTGCCTGTTCGGTGGTTCAGCTCAACCTGTTCCTCTTGTCCTTAAACTAAAGAGCTCTCTGCTGCCACCCATCAGGGCCTCTAGGTGTCCCTTGTAAACACCGTGTGTAATTAGTAGCCATTAGTTCCAGCAGTGGTTCAAACAGGGAGGAAATCCAAAATATCAGAAGTTCCATTTAATTAAAGTAACTGCATTGAGAGGACTCATCTGACATTGTCTTGCAAGTATTTATTGAATTGTAGGTGCAACAACATAGAGAAGCATCAATCTGGAAAAACCATGTTGGTTACTATAGGGAACCAGCCCCCACATCACCTGTGAGTACCCCGAGTTTGGTGGCGACAAAGGATTGAAAAAAAGAGAGACAGTCGGACCAGGAGGCCATCGCTTGTTGCTGGAGGCAGTGAAGGCCCCGAGCTCTGATCTCCCACACTACTTATTGGTTACAATCACTTTGATCTGTAGGGTAGGGGTGGAGTGATGGTGGAGAGAGGGTGACATGATGGTGGATTGAGCCAGAACTGAATCAGTGAGCCAGAATTGGTGTGTCATTCCAAACATTGATAACAGTGACGGTTTGGGAGTTTCACAAAACAAGAACATGTGCTTATCTTTAGCCTATTATCTACGTACAGCTGGTGGAACTCAGGCCGTACAAGGAGCCTGCAAGTCTGACTAAGTCATAGTGCTAGAAAGGGGTTTTACATCCTTGAGCACAATGTTTATGGTAACAGAGCTGAGGTCACCCTGCACATGAGGCATGGAGAGGCCTTCCTCCCCAGAGGCCTCCTGCGGCCCTCCGCAGTTTGTTGTTCCTGATTTCTTATATATATATATAACCAGTTTATGTAGGCACACTGGAAACCCTTTCTCCCTTGCTGCTTCTCCCAACAGGTTACTTCATCATCACCATTATGACACCACTATCGTCATAATCACCTCAACACGTTGGTATTGAGGTCCCTCTCACCGGGAATACAACCCCCACTGCAGGTATGGGAGTTCATGCTGACACTAACACCCTCCAGGCCTGATTAAGCACCAACCATACGCTATTTTACACATGGAAGTGCTTCTGGAAATTGTCCTTTAGATTACATCTCAAATACCCCAAGGAAGCTGATTTTTCCAGGCTTGCAGTGGCTTCTGACTTAAAATGACATCTGGCAAAAAGCTTCTCACCAAGGGAGTTTGGACGGCACCAAGAAGGAAGAAACTCCATGCCACCACCAAGAACTGGGTTTGATTATCAACATTTTCTAGAATGTAGGGGAAGGTTTCTCTACTTTGAAGACTAATGGTAATCGATTGGAAAGCATAGTCAGTGAATCAACTTTGAGGGGTCACTAAAAATTAATAAGCAAGCCTGATTGTTTGAAAGTGACTGGCAACTTTTACCTAAATGCCTTCTGCTTTATCAGCTAGAAAATTGGACAGCCATCGCCTTCCTGTGGGGGTGCTTCTTTTGTCAGGCACAGAGGCATTTCTACCCTCTCTAGCAAGAACTGAGAGGAAGAAATTAGGGAAGACGGAAGGCAGGGGTTGCTTTGGGAGTGGATCCTATATCCTAGCAGGTGTTGACTGCCTGTAACAGTCACAAGAGAAAATTTTATCTCAGCATAGAAGAGCTACTTTACAAGAAAGACACTGAGAATTTGACTATAATCTGTGTTCGTTTCCCCCTCTTCCATCTGTACTTCTTAGGATGAATTCCAAATTATACTCAGGTTGAGAAATAATGGGATCAAAAGCAATGCAACATGTTTGCATGTGAATACGAAGCCCAGTAAAAATTCTTCTCTCTTGAGAATCAGCACACAAATATGAAAAACAGATTTTGATTATAGTTTACAAATGTTCTGTCTTTCCTTGCCATAGGATTATACTTCCCCATTATGTTTTACTAAGGCATGGTCATGTGACTTGCTCTGGCTAATGGGAGGTGAGCAGAGTGATATGCATTGCTTTTGATTGAAAGCCTTAGGAGCGAGCATGTGACCAGTATGTTATCTATATCGTAGCGCCACCATGATGGCCAGAGAGAACCTGCCCCCTCAACTTGGGTTCCAAGGTGACAATGACATGGAACAGAGCCTCAGGTGATTAGTAATAGATGGGTAACATGGGAAGAAATAGCCACGCTGTACACATTAACCCTCATTAATCATCAATATCATCTGCTCTTGACATCCAACCATCAACATCCTCAGGGCTTGATGACCCAGAATCACCCAGGGCAGATGATCCTTCTCCTGACTTATCATCAGAAAGACAATCGTAGCCTAACACAACATCACAATGCCTACATCATTCACCTCACTTTATCTCATCACGGAGGCATCTCACATCAGCACAAGAAGAAGGGTGAGTGCAATACAATAAGATATTTTGAGAGAAAGAGAGAGAGAAGGCACATTCACTTAACTTTTATTACAGTATATGGTTATACGTGCTCTGTTTTATTATTAGTTATTGTCCTTAATCTTTTACTGTGTCTAATTTATAAATTAAACATTATCCTAGGTATGTAATATGATTTGGCTGTGTCCCCACCCAATTCTCATTTTGAATTACAGCTCCCATAATCCCCCTGTGCTGCGGGAGAGAGCTGGTAGGAAGTAATTGAATCATGTGGGTGGGTTTTTCCCATGCTGTTTTCCTGACAGTGAATAAGTCCCACAAGAGACTTATAAAGGGCACATCCCTTGCACAAACTTTTTGCCTTCCGCCACGTAAGACCTGCCTTTGCTCCTCCTTTGCCTTCTGCCATGATTGTGAGGCCTCTGCAGCCATGTGGAACTGTGAGTCCATTAGACCTCTTTTTCTTCATAAATTACCCAGTCTCGGGTATTTCACTACAGCAGTGTGAAAATGGACTAATACAGAATGTATGTATAGAAAATGCATTGTGTATATATAAGATTTGGAACTGCCCACAGTTTTGGGCACCCTCTCTGGGTCTTGAGATGGATACTCCACGAATAAGGGAGGGACAATTACATGTACCTAACACCACAGGTACTATAAGTTCCTAATACCATAGGTACTATAAGTTCCTAATACCGTGGGGTCATAACACATAAAGCCAAATTTGGAAAAAAAATTAAAGGAGAAACACACAAATGCAAAATCATACTGGGAGATTTTTAACACTCAATTTGGGAATTGATAGAATACTCTGACAAAAAAACAGTTCACATGTAGCCTATTTGAATAAACTGATCTTTAAACCTGACCTAATGGACATATAGAATTCTGCAATCAAGAGAAAACAGTCTTTGCAAACCCATAAAGGGTAAACTAAATCTCAATAAACAACAAAGCATTAATATCCCACCTCGAGGGTTCAAGCGATTCTCTTGCCTCAGCCTCCCAAGTAGCTGGGATTACAGGCACATGCCACCACACCCAGCTAAATTTTTTGTATTATTAGTAGAGACAGGGTTTCACCATGTTGGCCAGGCTAGCCTTGAACTCCTGACCTCAGGTGATTCACCTGCCTCAGCCTCCCAAAGTGCTGGGATTACAGGCATGAGCCACCATGCCTGGCCTAGAAATCAATTTTTAAAGATAATGGTGAAAAATTGTATATGTCCAGAAATCAAGAAATGCTCTTATAAATGACTTGTTAATGATAGAATAAGCCATGATAGAAATTAGAATAGATATGGAATAGATGTATAATAAAATACATCATATCAAAACATACTAGGTCCATCTATATAAAGCCGTAAAGAATGATGTTAGAGTAGAAGAAATTCTGAAAATTAGAAAATAATTTATCTTAAGAAAGCAGAGAAAGAATAATAGAATAAATGTCAAGTGTATGTACGATATTAAAATGTGAAAGAAGAAGTTAAAAATTAGAAAATAAGCATATGGGAACTCAAGAAAACTAAAATGTCAGTGATACAGTTTGACTTTCTGTCCCACGCAGATCTCATGTTGAATTGTGATTCTGAGTGTTGGAGGTGAGGTAAGGCCTGGTGAGAGGTGGCTGGATCACGGGGGTAGTTTCTAACGGTCTAGCAGCATCCCCCTCATGCTGTCTCATGACAGAGTTCTCACAAGTCCTGGCTGTTTGGAAGTGTGTAGCCCCTCCCACTTCATTCTTTCTCTCCTGTCGCCATGTGAAGATGTGCTTGCTTCCCTTTCATCTTCTGTCATGACTGTAAGTTTCCTGAGACTTCCCCAGACATGCCTCCTGTACAGCCTGTGGAACTGTGAGTCAATTAAACCTCCTGTCTTTATAAACTCTCTAGTCTCAGGTAATTCTTTATAGCAATGTGAGAACAGACTAATACAGTAGGCTTTTAAATACATCTAATAGAGTTGATAATTTTCGGCAAGATTTTTCTAGGAAAAGGGAAAGACACAAATAAAAAATGTTAAGGATAATATTATGATATAAAAACTAATGGGAAAATACTATGAATAAATTCATTTGAGGCTGGGTGCAGTGGCTCACACCTACAATGCCAGCACTTTGGGAGGTCAAAGCAGGTGGGTCACCTGAAGTCAGGAGTTTAAGAGCAGCCTGGCCAACGTGGTGAAACCCTGCATCTACTACAAATACAAAAATTAGCTGGGCATCCATAATCCCAGCTACTCAGGAGGCAAGAGAATCACTTGAAGCCAGGAGGTGGAGTTTGCAGTGAGCTGAGATCACACCACTCCATGCCAGCTTGGGCAACATAGTGAGACTCCATCACACACACACAAAAATTCATTTCAATACATTAAAAACTGTAAACAAATATAAAATGAAAAATCCCAGAGCAAATATTTAAGAAGCAAATAATTCCATGTTTAAAAAAATAAACGTTAGAAAAAGATAAAATGCCTGTAAATTTATTTGAGGAGACTAGCATAACCATAATTACAACATCTGTATCAAATAGTATAAAGCAAGCTAGAGCCCTATCTTTTACTTTGAAATCCTAAACAAAATATTAACAAACGTAATCCAGCATGATTTAAAATGATAATAAACCAGAAGCATCTTGGACTTATCTCAGAAATGCCAGGTGGATTCAGTGTTGAGAAATTACCTAAGGCATTTTACCACATTAATAGACTAACAGAACAATCATATGATAATCTTAACAGCCACAGAAAAAAAGTTTCTGGTAACTTCTAACACCAATTCATGACAAACTTTATATCAAACATAGAAAATAAAGGGACTTATTTAATTTGGTAGAGAGTATCTTTAAAAAATGTTATAGCAAATGTTATTCTTAATAGTGAAGAAACAGATAATGGTGTTCACTGTTCCAATTGTATTTTTAACTTTATAGTAAGAATTTTGGTCAGTTCAATAAGACAAAAAAAATGAAGACATAAAAACTGGAATGAAAGAAACAAAAATATTGCTATGTTGTGATTACCCTGCAGAGAGGCCATAAACTCTCTGTTTAAAATGTGGTTGGGATTCAAAATGGGGAAGGATAATACCATGCCTGTACAAAGAAGGTATGGAAAGCTTATTACTTTTTTTTTTTTTTTTGAAACAGGGTCTCACACTGCTTCCCTGGCTGGATGATCGCAGCTCACTATAGCCTCAATCTCCTGGGCTCAAATGATCCTCCCACTTCGTCCTCTCGAGTAGCTGGGACTGCAGGCATGTGCCACCACACCCAGCTAATGTTTATATTTTTTATGGAGACCAGCTCTCACTATGTTTTCCAGATTGGTCTCAAACTCTTGGGCTCAAGAAATTCTCCCACCTCAGCCTCCCCAAATGCTGGGATTACAGGCATGAGCCACTGTGCCCTGCCTTGACCTGAGATTTGTATTGTAGTTACGTGATGAAACTAATCTGAACGTCGATGTAGGTGGGGTCGGGGGCTAGGGGCTTGAACTTCACAACTGGTGACAAAGGATAGGGCACCCAAGGCTTTTTATCAGCTTGCTCGGATCTCAGACAAAGGGCAGAAGAGGAAGTCAGAGAGAGGTTGTTAAATCTGGGAGCAAACATCAAAAATAGAGCCAGACTCTTTATGACACTATTGACAAGGAAGGCTGAAACTGAAAATTGAAGCAATGCACAGATTAAATACCTAAATTACTAGAAGAAATTAGTAAAAATTTCTAGATACAAAGTCTATAGGCAAATTCAATCGTATTTCTACAGACAAGCAGTGAGCATCAGAAATTTAGATTTAAAAAGATATTTGCAACAGCATCCAAAATATAAACTACCTAGAAATAAATCTAACAACAGTATAAATTTTTTTTCAGAGAGAAAAATTACAGAATTTTAATGAAAGATATTTTTTACAGATCCAATAACCAGCTCTCAGTTTTGCCCAGATTAAACTCTATTCAAAACCCTTCCAAGGTTTCTTATGGAATATAGAAAGATGAATGTTAAATTTACAAGAAAGTAAAAATGTCTCCAAATATTTTTATAGATATCAAGATATCTCTTGATTGCCAAGAAACTCTAAATGAATAAATAATAAACCCAGACTTACATGAAGCCCTAATGTAAGTGTGTATTTATTAAGCCTGAATGAAATTGGTGCTTAAACCTCACAAATTTATTTCTGCTTCACACAACATGACCAGTGAGAAAGTGGAAGGTGTCCTGCACTACCCAGGTCACTCGGGAACTGGCGCTGACAGTAGATACATCATCCATGATGGATCCCAGCAGCAGGGGAAAGTGTAGCTGGAAGTGGAGTGCTGGTTTCTCTATTATTTGGTTAACAGACACAACTTATTTCCTCTCACAGCCATTGACTGACACTTGGCACATGGCTGTGCCTATGAGAGACCACAGAATGTGGGAAAGCAAACATAATTGTTGATATGCACCATGGGCCCTGCAAAGGGTTCCATAAATTGAACTTGCTCATAGCCTCAGACAAAGTTTAGATTATAAGAAACTTGCACCTATGCACTGGAAGGATAGCCAAACCTGTTTTAATAGCATTGTTTATAATGGCAACAAAGTTAAGAACAACCCAGCCATCCATCAACTGTAGAGTGGTTAAATAAGTTGTTGACTACCACAGTGAAATATTCATGTAGAGTGATAGCTCGAGCCAGTTCATCGTGTCTTGCAAGAGCCAATTGTGTACTGTCTTCCCAACTCTGCTTGAAGTGGCTTTACATTGTGGCTTGAAATCAGCTGTGCTGGAGGTATTTACACCATGGAAATGGGCAAACAGTACAAATCAGATATTCTGTTACCTGGAGAGCCAGTTGTTAAATATGTGCTAGCCTACCACTGAATGTATAATAGTAAGAATGGCAAACTACAGCCATGTGCATCAATATGGACAAATCTTTATGCAAAGAAAAAGAATAAATTCATAGAAGCATAACCAGAGCATTATTAGTCTTGTGTACATACAGTTTCAAAACTGACAAAAATAAATACAAGAATAACTAGGTATATATATGCTATATGTCTCAATCCAAGGGAATAGTTAACAGAAAATTTGGGGTATGATTATAAAAGAGAAGTGTAAACAGAGGATTTAAACCAGAAGAGTCATTCATGACAATGAGCTATTTCTTGGCTTCACTGATGAGTAAATGAATATTTATGTTACATTAGCACTCTTAATTATCCATTCATATTTCATCCACCTTTTTGTAGCTATACTACATTTCACAATTTATAAAATCTTAACAAATGGTACAATTAAAATCAGCTCTGGAGGGAATAAAGAGCAAAAATGACATTTGGAAAATTAAATAAATGATGTGAAGAAAAAATAAGTTAATCTCTTAAAATATAGAGAAAGAAGTCACCAAGGTGAAAATGAGGAGGGAGAAAGTCATAGATATTGCAACCCAGTGGGTAGGCGGAGGGAGTTCAGGGAAGGACAACAAAAGAAGAAGATGTCAAGTTAATTGTTGTCTTTTCTTAGTGTGTGATGTCCATAGGGTTTTGAAAGTAAATGTTGTATCTTCAAATTCTGTGCCTAACAAATCTGTCTGACACACATGAAGGTAATTAAAAGAAATTGTGAGAATTATAAATGCTCAGGAAATATATTAGTCACATATAATTCATTCTATCAGACCCACCAGATTAATCACAGTGGTGAACCCAAGAAAGAGTGGCTTTAAAGAACTTTGTTTTTTGACACTAAACTCAAAAAGCAAAGTCAGGTTATATTTTCACAAGTGCTAGCTAAGTTATTCTTCATTTATTTCTACACTGCCTGAAAGCGTCGATTTTATAAAATATCTTTTATATCACAAATCACAGGAACCATTTTCCAAAGCTGGATGACATTTGAAAAGTGAATAATTGTGATGTTATGGTGTTGATTTTAGATCTTTCCTCACTTTTCATGTGGGCATGTAGTGCTATGAATTTCCCTCTAGACACTGCGTTAAATGTGTCCCAGAGATTCTGGCATGTTGTATCTTCATTCTCATTGGTTTTGAAGAACGTCTTTATTTCTGCCTTTATTTCATTATCCAGTAGTCATTCTGGAGCAGGTTGTTTAGTTTCCACATAGTTGTGTGGTTTTGAGTGGATTTCTTAATCCTGAGTTCTAATTTGATTGCATTGTGGTCTGAGAGACTGTTTGTTATGATTTCTGTTCTTTTGCATTTACTGAGGAATGTTTTACTTCCAATTATGTGGTCGATTTTAGAATAAGTGTGATGTGGTTCTGAGAAGAATGTATATTCTGTGGTTTTGGGATGGAAAGTTCTGTAGATGTCTATTAGGTCCACTAAATGCCCACATGAGAAGCAAGGAAAGATCTAAAATCAACACCCTAACATCATAATTAAAAGAACTAGAGGGGAAAGATCAAACAAATTCAAAAGCTAGCAAAAGACAAGAAATAAGTAAAATCAGAGCAGAACTGAAGGAGATAGAGACACAATAAACCCTTCAAAAATATCAACAAATCCAGGAGCTGGGTTTTTTTGAAAAGATCAACAAAATAGATAGACCATTAGGCCAGACTAATAAAAAAGAAAAGAGAGAAGATTCAAATAGATTCAATAAAAAATGATAACGGGGATATCACCACTGATCCCATGGAAATACAAACTACCATCAGAGATTACTACAAACACCTCTATGCAGATAAACCAGTAAATCAAGAAGAAATGAATAAATTCCTGGACACTTAAACGCTCCCAAGACAAAACCAGGAAGAAGTTGAATTCCTGAATAGACCACTAACAAAGTCTGAAGTTGATGCAGCAATTAATAGCCTACCAACCAAAAAACTCCAAGACCAGATGGGTTCACAGCCGAATTTTACCAGACATACAAAGAGGAGCTGGTACCATTCCTTCTGAAACTATTCCAAACAATACAAAAAGAGGGAATCCTCCCTAACTCGTCTTATGAGAACAACATCAACCTGATACCAAAACTCTTCAGAGACTCAACTAAAAAAGGAAATTTCAGGCCAATATCCATGATGAATATTGATGCAAAAATCTTCAATAAAATACTGGCAAACCAAATCCAACAACACATCAAAAAGCTTATCCATCACGATCAAGTCAGCTTCATTCCAGGGATGCAAGGCTGGTTCAACATCCACAAATCTGTAAATGTAATCCTTTACATAAACAGAGAGAAAGATAAAAACCACATGATTATCTCAATAGATGCAGAGAAGGCATTCAACAAAATTCAACAGAACTTTATGCTAAAAACTCTCAATAAACTAGGCATTGATGGATCATATGTCAAAATAATAAGAGCTATTTATAATAAACCCAAAGCCAATATCACACTGAATGGGCAACAACTGGAAGCATTCCTTTTGAAAACTGGCACAAGACAAGGATGCCCTCTCTCACCATTCCTATTCAACATAGTATTGGAAGTTCTGACTAGGGCCATCAGGCAAGAGAAAGAAATAAAGGATATTCAAACAGGGAGAGAAAATATCAAATTGTCCCTGTTTGCAGATGACATGATTGTATATTTAGAAAGCCCCATTGTCTCAGTCCAAAATCTCCTTAAGCTCATAAGCAAATTCAGCAAAGTCTCAGGATACAAAATCAATGTGCAAAAATCGCTAGCATTCCTATACACCAATAACAGACAGAGAGCCAAATCATTAGTAAACTCCCATTCACAATCGCTACAAAGAGAATAAAATACCTAGAAATACAACTAGCAAGGTATGTGAAGGACCTCTTCAAGGTGAACTACAAACCACTGCTCAAGGAAATAAGAGAGGACACAAACAGATGGAAAAACATCCCATGCTCATGGTTAGGAAGAATCAATATTGTAAAAATGGCCAAACTGCCCAAAGTAATTTATACATTCAATACTATCCCCATCAAGCTACCAACGACTTTCTTCACAGAACTGGAAAAAAACACCTTAAACTTCATATGGAACCAAAAAAGAGCCTGCATAGCCAAGACAATCCTAAGCAAAAAAAACAAAACAAAAACAAACAAACAAACAAAAAACAAGCTGGAGGCATCACACTACCTGACTTCAAACTACATTACAAGGCTACAGTAATCAAAACAGCATGGTACTGGTACCAAAACAAAGATGTAGACCAATGGAACAGAACAGAGGCCTCAGAAAGAACTTCACAAAACTACAACCATCTGATCTTTGACAGACCTGACAAAAAACAAGCAATGGGGAAAGGATTCCCTGTTTAATAAATGGTATTGGGAAAACTAGCGAGCCATATGCAGAAAGCTGAAACTGGATCCCTTCCTTACACCTTATACAAAAATTAACTCCAGATGGATTAAATATTTAAATGTGAGGCCTAACACCATAAAAACTCTAGAAGAAAACCTAGGCAATTCCATTCAGGATATAGGCATAGGCAAGGACTTCATGACTAAAACACCACAAGCAATGGCAACAAAAGCCAAAATAGACAAATGGGATCTAATTAAACTTAAGAGCTTCAGCACAGCAAAAGAAACTATCAATAGAGTGAACCAGCAACCAACAGAATGGGAGAAAATTTTTGCAATCAACCCATCTGAAAAAGGGCTAATATCCAGAATCTACAAAGAACTTAAACAAATTTACAAGAAAAAAACAAATAACCCTATCAAAAAATAGGCAAAGGATATGAACAGACATTTTTCAAAAGAAGACATTTATGAGGCCAATAAACATATGAAGAAAAGCTCATCATCACTGGTCATCAGAGAAATGCACATCAAAACCACTTTGAGATACCACCTCACACCAGTTAGAATAGTGATCATTAAAAGATCAGGAGACAACAGATGCTGGAGAGAATGTGGAGAAATAGGAACGCTTTTACACTGTTGATGAGAGTGCAAATTAATTCAACCATTGTGAAAGACAGTGTGGCAATTCCTCAAGGATCTAGAAAAAGAAATACCATTTGATCCAGCAATTCCATTCCTGGGTATATACCCAAAGGATTATAAATCATTCTATTATAAAGACACATGCACACATATGTTTATTGTGGCACTGTTCACAATAGCAAAGACTTGGAAACAACCCAAATGCCCATCAAAGATGAACTGGATAAAGAAAATGTGGCACATATACACCTAGAATACTATGCAGCCATAATAAAGGATGAGTTCATGCCTTTTGCAGGGACGTGGATGAAACTGGAAACCATCATTCTCAGCAAACTGACACAAGAACAGAAAACCAAATACCATATGTTCTCACTTGTAAGTGGGTATTGAACAATGGGAATGCATGGATACAGGGAGGGAAACATCACACACCAGGTCCTGGGGGGTGAGGGGCTAGGGGAGGAATAGCAGGGCAAGGGGGATTGAATAGCATTAGGAGAAAGACCTAATGTAGATGATGGGGCAATGGATGCAGCAAACCACCACCATGGCACGTGTATATCTATGTAACAAACCTGCACAATCTGTACATGTACCCCAGAACTTAAAGTATAATAATAATAAAAATGAAGAGCAAATAAACAAATCACCTATTCTTGTTTCAGTCCTGTATTTGCTGAACAGTAGATTAATTTATTCCACTTTCTTTATTCTTTAACTGTAGTCTATGGGATACCAGGGTGGCATACAAGCACCGTGCTACAAATGAAATTCTGAAGTCTGAAACGTCATAAAAACAAAGTGTGTATTGAGATGTATTCTATACTAGGATTTAACTTATTGAAGACACTCCCAGTACATTACCTTGGGTAGTGAACTTGGATAAGCTTAGAATTGATCTGTTCCCTCGACCTTCATTCATTTAAACTTCTAGTTATATCACTGAGTAAGCAGTGCACCTTGCACCTTGAAAGTATCCACTTATGATTTAGGCATATCAACGTTCTTCCTCCAAACACTATAGAAACTGGTTACTTCTGCACACAGTATTATGGTCGATAGAGAATTTATGCTTGGTTAGGTCCATGTATGACCCTGTATAGTGTCAAAGAAAAAATTCTTCATGGACACTTGTTAAAGCACAGTAAGGAAGACTTTACTCAGGACCCACTGTGTTGGTGTGGGGACCACTGCAATGGGGTTTTGCAGTAGAGGAGAGAGGTTGGGCTCAGCTCTGGGGTGAGGGGAATTCTGACTCAACCAACTTAACAGGATTTTTGCTGAAGGCAGGCCAGGGTGGTCAGACATCACCTGGGGGATGGTGAAGGATGAGATATCAATTGAGGGTAATCAGATACTGAAGGAGGGAGGATTCTGACTAAACTAACTTAGAAGGCTCTTTTCTAAAACTGGACTTTTTTAAAAATTTACTTTAAGTTCTGGGGTACATGTGCACATCTTACAGATTGTTACATAGCTATACACATGCCACGGTGGTTTGCTGCCTCCATCCCCCAATCATCTACATTAGGTATTTCTCCTAATGTTATCCTCCCCAATCTCCCCATCCCTTGCTATCCCTCCCCTATCCCTCTACCCTGCAACAGACCCCAGTGTGTGATGTTCCCCTCCATGTGTCCACGTGTTCTCATTGTTCAACACCCACTTATAAGTGAGAACACGTGGTGTTTGACTTTCTGTTCTTGTGTCAGTTTGCTGAGAATGATGATTTCCAGATTCATCCATATCCCTATAAAGGGCATGAACTCATCCTTTTTTATGGCTGCATAGTATTCCATGGTGTATATGTGCCACATTTTCTTTATCCAGTCTATCTTTAATGGGTATTTGGGTTGGTTCCAAGTCTTTGTTATCACAAACAATGCTGCAATGCATATACGTGTGCATGTGTCTTTACAGTAGATCGATTTATAATCCTTTGGGTATATACTCAGTAATGGGATTGCTGGGTCAAATGGTATTTCTATTTCTAGATCCCTGAAGAATCGCCACACTGTCTTCTGCAGTGGTTGAACTAATTTACACTCCCACCAACAGTGTAAAATTGTTCCTATTTCTCCACAATCTCTCCAACATTTGTTGTCTCCTGACTTTTTAATGATCGCCATTCTAACTGGTGTGAGATGATGTCTCAATGTGGTTTTGAATGGCATTTCTCTAATGACCAGTGGTGATTAACATTTTTACATATATTTGTTGGCCTCATAGATGTCTTCTTTTGAAATGAATGTGCAAAACTCACAAGCATTCCTATACACCAATAACAGATAAACAGAGAGCCAAATCATAAGTGATCTCCCATTCACTGTTACTACAAAGAGAATAAAATACCTATGAATACAATTAACAAAGGATATGAAGGACTTCCTCAAGAACTACAAACCACTTCTCAAGGAAATAAGAGAGAACACAAACAGATGGAAAAGCATTCCATGCTCATGGTTAGGAAGAATAAATATCATGAAAACAGCCATACTGCCCAAAGTAATTTATAGATTCAATGCTATCCCCATCAAACTCCCATTGACCTTCTTCACAGAACTGGAAAAAAACCACCTTAAACTTCATATGGAACCAAAAGTGAGCCCGCATAGTCAAGACAATCCTAAGCAAAAACAACAAAGCTGGAAGCATCACGCTACCTGACTTCAAACTATACTACAAGGCTACTGTAATCGAAACAGCATGGTACTGGTACCAAAACAGAGATAGAGACCAATGGAACAGAAGAGAGGCCTCGGAAGTAATGCCACACATCTACAACCATCTGATCTTTGACAAACCAGACAAAAGCAATGGGGAAAGGATTTCCTGTTTACTAAATGGTGTCGGGAAAACTGTCTAGCCATGTGCAGAAAGCAGAAACTGGACGCCTTCCTTACACCTTATACAAAAATTAACTCCAGATGGATTAAAGGTTTAAACATAAAACCTAACACTGTAAAAACCCTAGAAGAAAACCTAGGCAACACCATTCAGGACACAGGCACAGGCAAGGACTTCATGACTGAAATACCAAAAGCAATGGTAACAAAAGCCAAAATAGACAAATGGGATCTAATTAAACTTAACAGCTTCTGCACAGCAAAAGAAACAATCATTAGAGTGAACCAGCAACCAACAGAATGGGAAAAAATTTTTGCAAGCTACCCATCTGACAAAGGGCTAATATCCAGAATCTACAAAGAACTAAAACAAACACACAAGAAAAAAGCAAACAACCCCATCAAAAAGTGGGCAAAAGATCTAAAACTGGATTTTGAAAGAAGGTATGCAGATGGGCCTAGGCTATTTCAGGGGACTGGCTAAATTTTGGCCAAGAAAACAAGCTTTGTCAATAGCCATCTCTTGGGATATATCAGGTATCAGGATTATATACAATTATAGATGTTTCTGACACTTACTGTGAATCTTAGGGGCTCTTATTTGACTTTTATATTCTCTGCAAGGAGTAGGAGAATGGATAACATTCACGGATTAAACTTTGAAACAAAAAGACGTCTGATGACTGCTTTTTAAGCAGCCAACAGATCTGCTGGGGAAATCTATATAAATTGTTATTTGCAATGCTCCTTGACTTGGAGGGCAGGTGACTCTTCAACTGGCTTTCATGTTTGCTCAGAGTAAATAGTCATGTTCTGGTGGTGGCCTTTAGTATTAGACAGAGTGTGGGATGCAAAGGCAGAGAATCTAAGGAGTTGAATTACTTCTGCACTAAAGAGAGGGGAGAGGGAGGGAGTGAGGTGGAGGGAGAGAGAAAGCTGGGGAGAAAGGAGAGAAAGAGAGAAAGGCTTAGACTGAAAGGCTGGAGAAACCCTGTCAAGGGGGAGATCAGATAGAGAGTGAGGGGTGGTCTGCCCGCGTAGCAGGCTGTTGAGTGAGCAGGGCTGTCTATGTGAGTTTTTCTGTTTTGTTGTTTTTTAAGCAGAGCAACACACAATATTACTGAAATGTAGCTGGTGGCTTTAGGGTTATGACCTATAATAATATAACAAATTTATGTTATTATTTATATATTAAAATTAATACATTTAAAAGAAGAAGTTAAAATTTATATAGTAAATTTAATATCTCAGGAATTAGTGGGAACAGAAAGATTAAAGTTAGCACCGAGTATGAGATTTGGGTATTCAGTATGCAGCACTGAATATTGTAATCATAGTAGCTGAACTGGCCAACAGGACAAAACATAAATAAAAGAAATGGGACAAAGAGATATGTGACTATTGGCATCATTAGACCAGAGAATCAGGTGCAAAGATTAAACAAAGGACATTACGTTTCTCAAAGACATTCCTGCTGTGTGGTTAGCAGCATGAATCCACTTCCTTATTTCTTCAAGAGGCCTCCAGTAAAATATAGCCAACCTTCCCATGCTTTGGGGTTGCTTCATTTGGAAAAGGGGCGGGTCGGAATGAGGATGCGGAAAAACTGTAAATCAGCTTGTGTTCAAGCCGAGATAATGGCAAGAACAAACAGGCATCTGCCCGGCGCAACAGCTCCACGATGGAGTTTCACCAGGGCAACAAGTAATTAGGTGAGACGTCCAGACAGTCTCCGCACCATGCCACAAAAAACCCACAGGCCAAAATAACTGAGACGCCGAGATGGTCACGACGGCACCACATAGGTAAAATCCCTAATTGTAACTTCGATATTTATTAGAATTTCCTCATCTTTCTCAGTGGTTGAATTTACACCTACATACTACTAATTTTAATTTTAAAATATCTAAACTGATAAAATATCTCCTTTAACTGTGTTATCACTTATGGTTCACACAGAAATCAGCTGGAAATAGGATGCTGCCAATTAACAAAACATGCTAACACAGTTTTAAGCCAGTGAGTTATACTATTTGGGCATTATATAAAATGAATAATATTCTTTTTTCCTTCTAAAAACTGGAGGAACAGAAACACAATAGCTATTTTTATTCCTATGAAACTTTAGAAATCATTTTCTGCAAGTTTAAATCTCATGTTAAAGGGCCAGAGCCACTGAATTTTCTTGAGACTGATAATGATACAATAATAGGTACATCTGACACGAAAACTGCTGTTCATGAGATGGAGCAGGGACCTTTTGCCCCCTAAGCATGGAATTAAAGGAAAATCTTGAATTTCTTCCAGGGACATTACAGGCACCTAGCTAACCTTGAGAAGTCAATGAGCAAATTGGTAAGTGAGGAGGTAAGAGTTGCTTAAGACAATAGCCAAGGAAGTCAGAGTCAAGAGAATTTGTGGTTCTCTACAGAAACTAAAGAAGCCATCTTAACATCTGTCTCTGAGTTGCTTTCAGAAACTCAGACTTTCACTAAAGGGATTCACTGGCCCGTAGACTTCAGATAAGGGGGAACCAAGGACTGAATGGTGACTGCTGCTCTGTGATGTCAGTTTCTTCCTGAGTGGCTGCACCCACGGAAAAAGGAGGTCACACCCGTGAGCTCCATCTAACATTCTTGTCTGTCGATCCCAAATTCTTAGGCAAAACTTTACCTTCTTCACCAACTGCAGATCAGAAAATCTTTGAACCCAGTGACGACCTGTCCCCGTCCAATTCGAGATTTGAGATGTCCTGCGTTTTTAGGTCAAACCAATATACGGCTTCCATGTATTCATTTGTGACTGCCTGTAACCTCTGCCTCCCCACCTTTAATACCCTTACCTGTAAACTCTCAGGGAGTGAAGGTCTTAAACATGAGCTGCCCAGTGCTCCCTGCTTGGTGCCTTGCAATAAATGCCTCACTTTCACTTTCTCTCACTGTGATTCCAGCTTCAGTGTTTAGTTTTCCTGCCCTGGGCAAGCAGCCCCCAGTTTGCTTTGATAACATTCACACTGTCTGTCTCTGTCCCACGAAGGCATTACCTACACTTACAATCAGGCAGTATCCTTTGCTTATATTGACTATCACCATAAAAGACTGAGAAACTATGTGAGTGAATTATTCCAGCAAATGGTGATTGAGCACCTAGAGCTTGTGGCTAGAGGTCAGGAACAGACTCAAACTCTCATCTCAGGTGGCTTACAGTCTAGCACCCATGTTCAGACATTAGCCAAATAACCAGACAAATCACTGTTTACTTTTAATCTGAAATAATCCTCTGAAAGAAAGGGTCACACCTCTATGAGAGCTTCAAGAGGTGTTTTAATGTCATCTCAACCAGTGATAGAAATAAGGAATCCACAAGTTGAGACTTGCAGGTCAATCTGCAAGAAGAGTGGCTGACCATATCATTCACTGGGTTATGAAGATGCTGCTTGCTGGAGGAATAACACTGCCACTCCCTGGGAAGATGCTAAATGGGAGCCAGTGATGTTCCCAGCGTGAATAATGATGTCACTCACTGGATAGATGATGTTGTCACTCACAGGATGGATGACGAAGTCACTCACTAGATGGATGATGATGTCACTCACCGAATGGCTGATGATGTCATTCTCTGAATGGATGAGGATGTCACCCACTGTGTGGATGATGTCACAGTAAGGATGACAATGTCACTCACTGGATGGATGATGATGTCACTCACAGGATGGATGACGAAGTCACTCACTAGATGGATGATGATGTCACTCACCGAATGGCTGATGATGTCATTCTCTGAATGGATGAGGACATCACTCACTGTGTGGATGATGTCACAGTAAGGATGACAATGTCACTCACTGGAAGGGTGATGATGTCACTCACTGGATGGATGATGTCACTCACCAGATGGGTGATGAAGTCACTCACTAGATGGATGAGGATGTCACCCACTGTGTGGATGATGTCACAGTAAGGATGACAATGTCACTCACTGGTTGGATGATGATGTCACTCACTGGATGGATGATGATGTCACTCAATGGATGGATAATGTCACTCAATGGATGGATGATTACATCACTCTCTGGATGGATGATGATGCACTCACTGGGTGGATGATGTTATTCACTGGATGAATGATGATGTCACTCACTGGATGGATGATGTTATTCACTGGATGTATGATGATGTCACTCACTGGATGGATGATGATGTCACTCACTGGATAAGTGATGATGTCACTCAATAGATGGATAATGTCACTCAATGGATGGATGATTACATCACTCTCTGGATGGATGATGATGCACTCACTGGATGGATGATGATGTCACTCTCTCAGCTTTTTCGATCATGGTGGGGAAATACCATAGGCTCATGAACAGGAAATGTGTCATTCACCTTTGTAGCCCCAGGATGTACCACTGTCCTTGGTGCATGTATTATTGTTTTCATGCTGCTGATAAAGACATATCAGAGACTAGGTAATTTATAAATAAAAAGAGATTTAATGGACTCACAGCTCCACGTGACTGGGGAGGCCGCATGGCAGAAGGTGAAAGGTACGTCTTAACATGGCAGCAAGCAAAAGAGAGAATGAGAGCCAAGCGACAGGGGTTTCACTTATAAAACCATCAGATCTGGTGAAACTTATTGACTACCGTGAGAACAGTATGGGGAAAACTGCTCCCATGATTCAATTATCTCCCACCAGGTCCCTTCTACAACACATAGCTACAGTTAAAGATAGGATTTGGGTGGGGACACAGCCAAACCTTATCGGTGCGTAGTCACTGTTTAACAAATATTTGTTGAATGTGTTACAAGGAAATTTTTAGAAAAAGGTAGAACCATGACTAGCACACAGATATAAATATAGACACTTGTTAGAGGATGTATTTTATGTTTATAATGTGAGGGAAGCAGGCAGTTGTCAGAACCATTTCACAGCAAAGGTCAAAACAGCACAAATTTATGTCTAGTAAAGGAAAGTTGAGATGAATTTCAAATGGAGACAAAATTGTTTCTTTCAAAGTAGGAAGAAGTCAATTTAAATCACTACCAGCTAGAACAGTATTTACATATCTATCACTTACCTGCAATTTACAAAGAGTTTCAAAATAGCTGGGAGATAATGGGCCAGGCTGCAATCTGATAACTTAGAGGGCATGGGATAGGCAGTGCAGTTTTCCACTGAAACACAAAAATGTTTTATCTACAAACGAATGAATCACCCGTGTCATCTTGACATGCAGAGAAGAGAGAACATTAATCAATAGAAACAACTTTAAATCAGGACCTTGGGTACAAGATAACAGTTACCATTTTTGAGACAAATCATTGTGTTCCCAAGTTGTGTGTCTGTCCCAGCTCCTCTGGCAGAGACGGTGGAGCCATGCTTGTGGCTCGCGGCTGTGCTGTGTGTCCTTGTGGTTCCAGGGAGCAGTCACAGAGCAAACTCTGCCCTGAGCCTTTTGAGCCCATGCTGTGAGCATTTCTACTCAAAGCAGCCTTAGCTGTAGCAACAAGCTACTCCAGAATTGTACCTTATATTTGTTAGATTTCATAGGCAGTAGTGGATTCTATTTTCACTGTGCTCCATTTATGAGCCAAAATGAGCCCTGATGCTCTATTCATAACTGCTGGAGCAAGACTCACAGGAAGCCTGGCCCTGACGGTGATATTTCCACTGCCTGACTGATGACCTGGCATGAAGGACTCACTCTGAGGCTGAAGTAAGCAACTCCCCTCTGTAAACAAAATGACTGATGTCCTGCCTCCATCCTTCTTTCATGAGTAAAATTCAGTAGCATCTCTATTTAAAAAACAAAATGTTAAAAGTTTTCATTCATTTATTAAATGACTAAAAAGTGCCTGGCAGTGGTCAAGGACCTTCATATGTAAAATATCTGATGATTATAACAAATTAGAGCACTCGGTGTCCATTCATCCATTCATCCACATACTCCTACCCACCTCCACACACACCTACCCATCCTCTTATTCACCCATCCATCTGTCTACCCACCCCCCGCTTTCACACCCACCCACTCATCCTTTCATTCATCCATCCATCTACCTACCCACCTCCACGTCCACCCACCATCTACCCACACACACACATTCATCCTGTTCACCCACCCATGTATTCATCCATCAAAGTATCCATCTATCATTTACTTCTCCATCCACCCACCTATTTATATACCCACTCACCCATCCAATCTTTTACTCATCCATCTATCCATCCATCTACCCACCTACCCACACATTCATCCCATCTATCCATTCATGTATCATCCATCCATATATCCCCCTATCTATCCACCCGTCTGTCCATTTTTTATTGAATGTTATTCTATGGACCAGAAATTGTGGTAGACACACAGGAAGATAAGCAAGAAAGACACCATCTCTGCTCTTAGGCAGAGTTAGGGAACCAACTCAGTCCATCAGCAAACCCTATTAGCTCTGTATTCAAAATATATCCAGAATTTGATCACATCTCACCGCCCCAATGCTACCGTCTTGTCCTTACCTGGTGAGTAGTCAAGGGGCAATCACCATCCTCGTCAACACCTGCAGGGACCTGGTGATCATGCCCCGCTTTGTTCTCTGACCTCGATTCTTATTTCTCTCCTTCCTTGGTTGGCTTCCTTGGTTGGCTTCCTTGGTTGGGCTCCTCATTAAGCTTCCTTCAGCATGGGAGACATGGGCCAGCCCTCGAGTGTCTGTGTAGACCGTCTCCTTAGCCCCTCTTCTTGGGCTACTCTTCCAATACGTGCCAGCATGGCTGATGCCCTCCCCTCCTTCACACCTCTGATTGGTTGTTCTTCTCAATAGGGCCTTAAAAATGGCAACCCACATCTTACCCTGGCCCTCCTTTCCCCTTCACCTATCCCCACTTCATATTTTGTTCCTTCTACCTAGACACTTATTTAAAATATATCTCTCTTGGCCAATTGGAATGGAAGCTCCAGGGAGCAGGGACATTTGTCTTTTGCTCCCTGCTGTGTCCCAGATGCTCACACAGTGCCCGACACAGGGTAGAACTCAGTCAGTCTTTGTTGAATGAAAGAAGGAAGGAAAGAATCAGCTAAGCAAAGACAGTTGAACTAGCATAGCAGTTTCCAGCCATGGGAGAAATTTTGCCCTGGAGACAATGATGGGGATCAGAAAATGCCACCCCAAAATATGCCACATTGGCATAAAGGTTATTTTAAGCTGAAGACATTTGAGATTCAACAGAGGCAGGGAATAAAAAATCCTCAGAACTTGAACTTTAGTTTTCTGACTCAAAGCATCAACCTTTGGGAAGTGAAGCTGCCATAAACTCCTCTTTAAGGCAAATTTACTTCCAGAAGGTAGACTAGGAATAAAAATCACCCCAAATCTCTCTCCAAGGTAGTTTTATGGCCCCAAAGGAGGCAAAAACACTGCTCATATCCCTGAATAGATAATTATCACAAACTTTCTTATCTTTGTTCTCCCGAAAACCCATTTATCTTTCCAAAAAGCCATTTTTTCTCCCCTGTAAGTGACTTTTCCATCCCACCTCACATATTAAGATGGTAAATAAACCCTAGATTCTAACCACCCCTTGAGTTACTCATCACTGAGTTCTGCATGCATGTGCTTTGCATGTGTAAATAAAATCTTTCCCCTCCTCGTAATCTGCCTTTTGTCAGTTTAAATTTCACTGAACCTAAGAGGGTAAATGAAAGCTGTTTTTTTCCTCCATGCTAGGATGTCTGGTAGTGTATGGAGGCATGCCTTGTTGTCTGTTGACACCACTTGGCAGGGTGCTTAGTGGCATTTAATGGGTAGAGATCCGGGATGCTGCTAAGCATCCTACAATCCTACAAGGCAGCCCCACACACTGACAAGGAATTATCTGAAAGAAAACATCAATAGTGTTGAGAAACCCTGAGCTAGTGGTTATAACTGATGTTTAAAAAATCACTTTATCGAAGTAAGAGTAATGTACCATAAAATGCACCCATTTAAGCGCGCAGTTTGAAGAGTTTTGATGGATGCATACACCCCTGTAAACATGACTTCATTTCAGAAAGAAAATATTCACATCTTTCTGAAACACAAACTCATGCCCCTTTTAGTCAATTCCTTCCCCTCCCCAGACAACTACTGATCTCATCGCTATCATCATAGCTTAGCTTTCCCACTCTAGAATTTCATATAAATAAAAGTACATGTGTTTTGTATTTGTTTCCTTTTGTGCAAAACCATGTGCTTGAGATTCCCCCAGTTACATGTATCAGCAATTTATTCATTTTTATTGCTGAGCAGTATTCCTTTGTGTGAATACATTACGGTGCTCTAAAAAAAAAATCCGTTCTCCTGCTAATGGATATTGAAATTATTTCCAGTTTTTGGCTATGAAGAATAAAGCGGTTAAGGACACTTGTAGAGTCCATTTATGGACACAGGCTTTCATTTCTCTTTATCAATACCGAGGCATAAAACTGTTGGCTCCTACGGTAGACCTGACCACATAAGAAAGTGCCAAATGATTTTCCAAAGTGAGAGTACCATTTTCATTTTAATTTTTTAATTTTTAATTTTTATTTTAGGATTGGGAGTACATATGAAGGTTTGTTACATGCATAAACATGTCACGAAGGTTTGCTGGAGAGTATCATTTTAGTCCCACTTGCAATCTACGGGAGTTTTTGGAATTGGCCATTGTGTTAATTTCAGCCACGCAAGTGGGTGGGGAGTGGTATTCACAGAATGAATGAATTGGGGCATTTATCAAAGCTTTGGTAAATAAACCCCAGATTCTAACCACCCCTTGAGTTACTCATCACTGAGTTCTGCATACATGTGCTTTGCATGTGTAAATAAAATCTTCCCCTCCTCTTAAATTTCACCGAACCTAAGAGGGTAAAGGAAAGGTGTTTTTTTCCTCCTTGCTAGGGTATCTGGCAGTGTATGGAGGCATGCCTTGCTGTCTGCCTCTTTCGATAAGGTCCCTATGACCAAACACTGTGACACTATTAGATCTCAAAATGGTAAGACCTTGGGTCTGCTGGACCAGGAAGCTGCTAGTCTGGGAGATGAACAGAGCGTGAGGTGGCTGCATCTGGAGCAGCAAGATCATCCCACAACAATGCTGGGAGTCTTCAAAACGTGAGACTGCAAGGCAAAAGCATGAGGCTTATTTTATGCTTGGGCACAGCCTTTACTTCCTCAACAAAAATTTCACAGAAGAGTATTACTAAGGAGAAACGATGGTCCTAATGTATAGGGTGTCACCAAGTTCAAATCCGACAAACCAGCCACAGGTGTGACTGCATTCAGCTGCTTTCCTGTCTGTGAGCAAGTCCGCCTACCTTAGCAGACTTTTGGCTCTGTTTTACCCATCCTCCGTTTGGTCATTTGCTCTTCTGTCCACCTGGGGAGGATTTACCCCTCTGGAATTTAGTTCTTGTAGATTTCCTCATGTACCTCTTTCTTCACTGGCTTTAAAGAAAAACTTCCTTTTGGTGATTTCTTGAGGTTTCATTAGAAATGAACTCATTTTGGCCAGGCATGATGGCTCACACCTGAAATCCCAGCCCTTTGGGAAGCCAAGACAGGTGGATCATTTGAGGTCAGGAGTTTGAGACCAGCCTAAGAAAGGAGAAAGAAAAAGCAAGAAACTTATTTCACAGTCTTCTGTGTGCCAAATGGGAGTGGAACCTCTTGTGAGAGCAACATTTGGCAAATCCCACAAGAATGGAATCACAGGACACTCTAGAAACCCGGAGACAATGAACCAATGTAAAAAGCCAAGAAAGACATTTTGGAGAAGCTAGAGTAAAAATCGTGGGTGGGAAGGGTCCAGAAACAGGGGGAGGGGGCAGAGTGTTTCAAACCAGGGAGACAAGAGTCAGGGGAGCGTATGCACAAGGGGAAGTGAAAGAATGTGAAGCTGAGAATGTCAGAAAGTTAGATCCGCTTTCTCCAGTGTGGTAGCCTCTAGAGCTGTGGTTATTGGGCATTTGAGACAAAACTTGTTCAGGTTCAGATGAGGTGTCACCATTCAGCTGCAAACACAGGACTTCAAATCCAGCTGTAAATCACTGGGTTTATAGTGTACACCAGAAATGTGTAGATAATCTAACTTATAGATAGATTCATAATTTATAGGTTTATACTCCAAATCCAGCTATACACACTGAATTTCAAAGAAAAGGAGAATATCTGTAACAATTTTTGTGTTGATAATATGTTGAAATAATAATTCAGATATATTGGGTTAAGTAAAATATATTATTAAAATTAATGTCATCTTCTTGTTTTTACTTTTTTCAGTGTGTCTCCTGGAAAATGTAAAACTATATTTGTTGTGTGCATTCCACTTTTATTGGATAGTGCGAGGCTAGAAACTTACACAGCACCAGATCCTGAAGGGCCCTGAAAACCATCATGCGGGACTTGAAAGGTGCAGAAAGTAAATAGGAGCGATAGGATCAGATTAGTGGGTTGAGGCTTCAGTGAGTAGTAAATATCTCCTGTTTTCCTGAGTTCTGAATTGATTGAGAGCCAAACAAACATGAGACAGATGACAATAAACATGGTAGTTTTATTACTAGTAATAGCTGGATTCAAGAAAAGAACTTTAGCTCCATAACTGCAATGGGCTTGTTAACTGTTAAAAACAAGTAGTTTAAACAGTTCCTCTTCAAAGAGTTTTACTTTGGTACAAAGCGTTCTTCTCCAAAAGGTCTTTACTTCCTTGTACTGTCTATCCTGAAGTCTTATTTCCCTGTTCTTTATCTAAAGTTATTTTGCCTGCCACTCTATCAGCCCCTCCCGCCCTGCTGTGCTCAGATTTGTCCACCAAAAAATCACCCCATCCACGCTGTAACAGTTTTTCCCCGCCAAAACTGTTCCTCCCTGTGCTCTTCAAATTGGCTAATCACGTTTAACTTAAACTATGTGGTCCGACCCCAATAGAGGAACAACACAGCAGCTAAGGCCAACTGAGTTCAAATTAAAAACCCCTGCTTTCCTTTATTAATGGCTCTGTTGCCATTACTCCATCCACAAGACACACCCTTCTATAAAAATAAATGTGCCTTACTAAAAACATGTATATTTAGGGGAGGATCCAAGATGGCTGAATGGGAACCACTCTAGAGTGCAGTTCCCTGCAAGAACAACGCAGAGGGTGGGTGATCACTGCATTTCCAAATGAGTTTTCGCTGCCCACAGACCAGGAGATTCCCAGGCCAAAAAGCACCACAAGTTTCCAGCATGGCTGTTTCAGCCTGCGCCATGGGTTTCCACATAAAAACTCACACAAACCTTGGTGGTCATTGCAACTGGTGCCTGGAACGACTAGGAGACAGAACCACCCATTTAACTGAAAGGCAGGGGACTGAGACAGGAAGCCAGGTGATCTGGCTCGGTGGGTCCCACACCCACAAAAATAGCGATCTGAAACAGTCTGGATTGAGAGTTTCGCAGCAAATACAGCTGGACCCGGGAAGGTCCAGCTAGGTGCAGGGAAGGGCGTCCGCCACTACCGAGGCACTCTGCCGCTAACCAGGCGGTCCACCACTACCAAGGCAGTTCTAACTGTACCTCTGTAAACAACACTGCAAGGAAGTTTACACAGCAGCTGGGCAGAGTCCGCAGCAGCTCAGCAATGCCTCTGCTGGCAGATTGTGACTAGACTATCTCCTTACTAGACAGGACATCTCTGAAAAAAGGCAGCAGCACATCAGGAATTTATAAGTAAAGCCCCACCTTCCTAGGACAGAGCACCTGGGAAAAGAGGCAGTTCTGAGTTTCACTGCAGCAGACTTAAATGTACCTGCCCAGCAGCTCTGCAAGTAACAGTGGAGCTCCCAGCATAGCACTTGAGTTCCTATAAGAAACAGAATGTCTCCTCAAGCAGCTCCCCGACCCACATATATCTAAAGAGTCACCTCACAAAGGACAGCTCAGGCTGACATCTGGCAGGTACCCATCTGGTGCAAAGATAACAGAAGAAGAAACCAGAAGCAACCCTTACTGTTCTGCAGCCACTGCGGGTGATCCCCAGACAAGCAGGGTCTGGAGTGGACCTCCAGCAGTCTTACAGCAGAGGGGCCTGACTGTTAGAAGGCAAACTAAAAAAAGAGAAGGAAATAGCATCAACATCAACAAAAAGCACTTCCACTCAGAGACCCCATTCGAAAGTCACCAACTACAAAGACCACAGGTAGATAAATCCATAAAGAGGGGAAGAAACCAGCACAAAAAGGATGAAAACACCAAAAATCAGAATGCCTCTCCTCCTCCAAGGAATAATAACTCCTCACCAGCAAGGGAACAAAGCTGGATGGAGAATGAGTCTGATGAATTACAGAAACAGGCTTCAGAAGATGGTTAATAACAAACTTCTCTGAGCTAAAAGAAGATGTGATAACTCAATACAAAGAAACGAAGAACCTTGAAAAGAGGTTAGAAAAAATGCTAACTAGAATAAACAGCTTAGAGAAGAATATAAATGACTTGATGGAGCTGAAAAACAACACGAGAACTGAACAAAGCATACCCAAGTTTTAATAACTGAGTCGACCAAGCAGAAGAAAGGATATCAGAGGTTGAAGATCAACTCAATGAAATAAAATGAGAAAGCAAGATTAGAGAAAAAAGTGAAAAGAAATGAACAAAGCCTCTAAGAAATATGGGATTATGTGAAAAGACCTAATCTACATTTCATAGGTGTACCTGAATGTGACAAAGAGAATGAATCCAAGCTGAAAAACACTCTTCAGGATACTATCCAGGAGAACTTCCACAACATAGCAAGGCAGGCCACCATTCAAGTCCAGGAAATACAGAGAACAATACAAAAATATTCCTCAAGAAGAGCAATCCCAAGGCACATAATCATCAGATTCACCAGAGTTGAAATGAAGGAAAAACTGCTATGGGCAGCCAGAGAGAAAGGTCGAGTTACCCACAAAGGGAAGCCCTTCAGGCTTACAGCAGATCTCTCTGCAGAAACCCTACAAGCCAAAAGAGTGTGGACCAATTTTCAACATCCTTAAATAAAAGGATTTTCAACCTAGAATTTCATATCCAGCTAAACTAAGCTTCATAAGGGAAGGAGAAATAAAATCCTTTATGACAAGCAATTGCTGAGAGATTTCATCATCACCAGGCCTTCCTTACAAGAGCTCCTGAAAGAAGCACTAAACATAGAAAGGAACAATCAGTACCAGTCACTCCAAAAACGTACCAAATGGTAAAGACAATCAACACAATGAAGAAATTGTGTCAACTAATGGGCAAAACATCCAGCTAGCATCAAAGTGGCAGGATCAAATTCACACACAACAATATTAACCTTAAATGTAAATGGCCTAAATGCCCCAATCAAAAGACACAGACTGGCAAATTGGATAAATAGTCAAGACTCATCAGTGTGCTGTATTCAGGAAACCCATCTCACATGTAAGGACACACATAGGCTCAAAACAAAGGAATGGAGGAAGATTTACCAAGCAAATGGAGAGAGAAAAAAAGCAGGAGTTGCAATCCTAGTCTCTGATAAAATGGACTTTAAACCAGCAAAGATCAAAAGAGACAAAGAAGGGCATTACATAATGGTAAAAGGATCAATGCAACCAGAAGAGCTAATGATCCTAAACATACACGCACCCAATACAGGAGCACCCAGCTACATAAAGCAAGTTCTTAATGACCTACAAGGAGAATTAGACCCCTACACAATAATAATGGGAGACTTTAACATTCCACTGTCAATATTAGACAAATCAACGAGAGAGAAAATTAACAAGGATATCCAGGACTTGAACTCAGATCTGGACCAAGCGGACCTAACAGACATCTACAGAAATCGCCACCCCAAATCCACAGAATATACATTCTTCTCACCAACACATCACACTTACTGTAAAATTGACCACGTAATTGGAAGTAAATCACTCCTCAGCAAATGCAAAAGAATGCAAATCATAACAAACAAGTCTCTCAGACCACAGTGCAATCAAATTAGAATGCAGGATTAAGAACTAACTCAGAACTGCACAACTTCATGGAAACTGATCAACTGGCTCCTGAATATTGACTGACTAAACAATGAAATGAAGGCAGAAATAACGATGTTCTTTGAAATCAACGAGAATGAAGACACAACATCCCAGAATCTCTGGGACACATTTAAAGCAGTGCAGACGGGTTCACAGCTGAATTCTACCAGACGTACAAACTGGAGCTGGTACCATTCCTTCTGAAACTATTCCAAACAAAACAAAAAGAGAGAATCCTTCACAAATCATTTTATGAAATCAACATCATCCTAATACCAAAATCCAGCAGAGACTCAACAAGAAAAGAAAACTTCAGGCCAATATCCATGATGAACATAGATGGAAAAATCTTCAATAAGATACTGGCAAACCGATTGCAACAGCACATCAAAAAGCTTACTCACCATGATCAAGTAGGCTTCATCCTGGGGATGCAAGCCTGGTTCAACATACACAAGTCTATAAATGTAATTCACCACATAAACAGAACCAAAGACAAAACCACATGATTATCTCAATAGATGCAGAGAAGGCCTTTGACGAAATTCCACAGCCCTTTATGCTAAAAACTCTCAATAAACTAGGTATCAAAGGAACGTATCTCAAAATAATAAAAGCTATTTACGACAAACCCACAGCCAATATCACTGAATGGGCAAAAACTGGAAGTATTCCCTTTGAAATCTGGCATTAGACAAGGATGCCCCCTCTCACCACTCCTATTCAATATAGTATTGGAAGTTCTAGCCAGAACAATCAGGCAAGAAAAAGAAATAAAGGGTATTCCAATTAGGAAAGGAGGAAGTCAAATTGTCTCTATTTGCATACGACATGATTGTATATTTAGAAGACTCCATCCTATTAGCCCAAAATCTCCTGAAAGTGATAAGCAACTTCAGCAAAGTCTGAGGATACAAAATCAATGTGCAGAAATCACAAGCATTCCTATACACCAGTAACAGACTTAAAGAGAGCCAAATTAAGAACAAACTGCCATTCACAATTGCTACAAAGAGAATAAAATACCTAGGAATACAACTAACAAAGGATGTAAAGGACCTCTTCAAGGAGAACTACAAACCACTGCTCAAGGAAATAAAAGAGAACACAAATGGATGGAAAACCATTCAGTGCTCATGGTTAGAAAGAATCAACATTGTGAAAATGGCCATACTGCCCAAAGTAATTTATAGATTCAATGCTATCCCCATCAAGTTACCTGTGACCCTCTTCACAGAACTGGAAAAAAACACCTTAAACTTCATCTGGAACCAAAAGAGAGCCCACATAGCCAAGTCAATCCTAAGCAAAAAGAACAAAGATTGAGGCATCATGCTACCTAACTTCAAACTATATTAAGAGGCTACAGTAATCAAAACAGCATGGCACTGGTACCAAAACAGAGATATAGACCAATGGAGCAGAACAGAGGCCCTGGAAGTAACGACACACATCTACAACCATCTGATCTTTGACAAACCTGATAAAAACAAACAATGTGGAAAGGATTCCCTGTTTAATAAATGGTGTTGGGAAAACTGTGTAGCCATGTGCAGAAAGCAGAAACTGGACCCCTTCCTGACACTTTACACTAAACTTAACTCCAGATGGATTAAATACTTAAACATAAGACCTAACACCATAAAAACCCTAGAAGAAAATCTAGGCAAAACCATTCAGGACATAGACATAGGCAAGAACTTCATGATGAAAATGCCAAAAGCATTAGCAACAAAAGCCAAAATACACAAATGGGACCTAATTAAACTCCAGACCTTCTGCACAGCAAAAGAAAGAATCATTAGAGTTAACTGGCAACTAACAGAATGGGAAAAAATGTTTGCAATCTACCCATCTGACAAAGGACTAATATCCAGAATCTACAAAGAACTAAAACAGATTTACAAGAAAAAAACAAACAAACCCATTCAAAAGTGGGTGAAGGTTATCAACAGACACTTTTCAAAAGAAGACATATATGAGGCCAACAAACATGAAAAAATGTTCATCATCAGTGGTCATTAGAGAAATGCAATCTAAACCACATTGAGATACCACCTCATGCCATTTAGAATGGAGATCATTAAAACATCTGGAGACAACAGATGCTGGAGAGGATTTGAAGAAATAGGAACACTTTTATGCTGTTGATGGTAGTGTAAATTAGTTCAACCATTGTGGAAGACAGTAAGGAAATTCCTCAAGGACCTAGAAATAGAAATTCTATTTGACCCAGCAATCCCATTACTGGCTATATATTCAAAGGATTATAAATCATTCTGTTATAAAGACACATGCACACATATGCTCATTGTGGCACTGTTTACAATAGCAAAGACCTGGAACCAACTCAAATGCCCATCAATGACAGACTGGACAAAGAAAATATGGCACATATACACCATGGAATACTATGCAGCCATAAAAAATGATGAGTTGGTGTCCTTTGTAGGGACATGGATGAATCTGAAAACTGTCATTCTCAGCAAACTGACACAAGAACAGAAAATCAAACACTGCATGTTCTCACTCATAGACAGGTGTTGAACATTGAGAACACATGGACACAAGGAAGGGAGCGTCATATACTGGGCCTGTTGTGGGGGACTAGGGGAGGGACAGCGGGGCTTAGGGAGGTTGGGGAGGGATAACATGGGGAGAAATGCCAGATACAGGTGATGGGGAGATTGGTGCAGCAAACCACATTGCCATGTATGTACCTATGCAACAATCCTGCATGGTCTGCACATGTACCCCAGAGCTTAAAGTACAATAAAAGAATTTATATTCAACTACTATTTCTTTTACAACACCAAAAATTTATTTCTAACACTAACCATTTATCAAAGAATTGAATTCCCCCACTTAGAGACTGTGCAGTGGAGAACTGCAGGTCCCCTGCAGGCAGGCTCCTGTTACCACATGGTATGAGAATGGATTCTCTCTGAGGGCAGAATGATCCCAGAGTAGGCAGAAAGGAAGAGGCTGAAGTAAGTATGTCCCACTTCTCCTAAACTCATCTACCCAGAAATCTTTCCTTCTCTGGGCAGAAGTGAAAGAGGGCCTGAGGGAAACCAGGAGTTGGGAAGTACCCAGAGGTCCAACGTCACTCCTCTAAGCTTTTTCAATGACATGGAATGAATTTCCTTTTGCTGTTGTAATAAATAATCACAAACTTAGTGGCTTAAAACAGTGCATGTGTATTATCTCACAGCTCTGCAGACCAGAAGTCCAGGTTGGCTTGGCGGCTCTCTCTACTCTGATTCTTAGAGGCTAAAACTAAGGTGTCAGCTAGACCAAGTTTCCATCTAAATGTTTGGAAAGGATCATTCCTTCAGGTGGTTGACAGAACTCAGCTCTGAGCTGTTGTGGGATGGAGGGTTCCACTTCCTCACGGGCTGCAGGCTGTGACCACCATCATCTCTCAGGGGCCTCTTTACAGTCCTAGGACGGGAGACCCACCTCTCAGAATCTGCTCACATTTGCTCTTTATCACCTCCTGTTTTGCTGAATCTCTTCTGATTGCCTCTTCTTCCAGTCAGAGAAAGACCTCTTCTTTCAAGGACTCCTGTGATGAGATGAGTCCTACTCAAATAATCCAGGATCCTCTGCCTGTCTCAAGGTTCACAGTCATAACCACATCTACAAAGTTCCCTTTACCATGTAAGGCCAGAGATTCACAGATTTGGGGATTAGGATGTGCACATCTTTCAGACAAACTCTCACTATTCTACCCACCATACATAGTAAATGAAATATGGAGATACCCTACATTTAAATAGGTGCATCTGAAACAGCCTGTGTAAAATTATGACGGAGACAGTGAAGGAGATCAGACCTAACTGACTCCATCTTGCTTCTAACCTCCAAGCTGCCCTTGCTCATTCTTGGGCGTAGGCTGAACAAAGTTTGGGAGGAACTCAGCTTATAGTTTATAGTTTAAAACAAAGACAATAGCCCTTTCCCAAAACAAACCCCCTTCTTGCCTTGGGACTAGACTGCCTTTGTAGAACTAAAAAAATAGCCACAAGATTAGAAACTATGGTGTAGAAGTCATGCAACTAGAGGGCACAAGATTCTGACCCTCCCTAAACTGCTCCTAAGATCCATGGTTGAGATATTTTGTACATCCTGCACTTGATGGATCAGCCGGCACCACCCAAATTGATAAACTGGCTCTTCTGATCTTGTGGCCCCACCTAGGAACTGACTCAGCACAAGAAGGCAGCTTTGACTCCCTGTGATTTCACCTCTGACCAGTCAACACTCCTGGCTCACTGGCTTTCCCCCAGCCACTAAGTTATCCTTAAAACTCTGATCCCCTAATGCTCTGGGAGACCGATTTGAGTGATAATAAAACTCCGGTCTGCCACACAGCCAGCTCTGTGTGAATTACTCTTTCTCTGTTGCAATTCCCATGTCTTGATAAATTGGCTCTGTCTAGGCAACTGGCAAGGTAAACCCATTGGGCAGTGACACATTCTTTTATTTTTAATTTCTTGAGAGGTAGTTAAGATTCAGAGGTATTTTCTTTGCCTCAATGTCTTCCTATAGAATATGGGAAAAATCCTGAAATCTACCTCCTAAGGCTGTTGTGTGTGGTTGCAGCAATGCCAGATAGCAGGGTAAGTGCTCAGTAAAAGCAAGTCATTACATTTACAGAAGCATACTGACCTGCTTAACCAACAAGCTACTAATATAAATCAGTGCCTGGCAGCAATGTCATCTTCCAGCTGTTGTTCATGTCCCACCTGCCAAATGTTGCCTTGTTTTCTAGGTTCCCAGGCAATGTGCCATGTTTTTACCGTCTTAGGGAACCACCAATTAAACTGGTATTCTGTTTGGAAAGATTACCTATTTCTGCATTTGTCAGTATAAGTATAGGGGATTGCTAAATAGGGGGAACGATGTGAGGACACTATTGAAAGTACTTCTGTTTGGATGCAGCTTTCCTCGCCTATCAATTTTGCACCACCAAATGGCAATGGTAACAAATGAGTGCAATTACACCTACCAGCTGAGTGGAGCCCTCCATACAAAATACAAGATAGTCAATGAAGACTATTCACACCGATTCCCTCCTGTGGTCTGGTTTGCCATGGGCTCTGCCTGCTTGGAAGTGCTTATCGCAAGATGCATCCTCATCTATGCTGAAGAAAGCAGCACCACCAGTCACAGCTAGAGCCTCCAGCTTCACGTCTTCTCTGCAAGGCCAGCACCTGCTTCTGTGGTGGTACCCTTGAGGCCCTTTTCCTCAGCCGCTGCCGTTGGAACTCAGCTGCCTCATCCTTTTAACTCCACCCATCAGGTGAATCTCACCATCTCTGCTGAAGTTACGGATGATATTTGCTGGAATATTTTTATTTATAAGATAATTTTAAAATGTAATTTTAGTGATGTAAGTGATATTTTGGGATTTTTATTGTTTACAGGTTTTTGGGTTTTAGGTTTTCTGGGTAGTCTGTATGCTTTTTTAATTTAATTTTATTATTTATTTTTATTCATTTATTTATTTTTAGACAGAGTCTCACTCTGTCACCCAGGCTAGATGGTGCCATCTTGGCTCACCACAACCTGTATCTCCTGAGTTCAAGTGATTCTCCTGCCTCAGCCCCCCAAGTAACTGATATTGCAGGTGTCCACCACCATGCCTGGTTAATTTTTGTATTTTTAGTAGAGATGAGGTTTTACCTTTTTGACCAGGCTGGTCTTGAACTCCTGACCTCAGGTGACTTGCCTACCTCAGCCTCCCAAAGTGCTGGGATTACAGGTGTGAGCCACCATACCTGGCCTGGATGGTGTGGTTTTGAATTGGTCAACCTGGGCCCAATTGTGCCCATCAGATATGTGTTGTTTTTGTTTGTGCATTTGCTTATTTTTCCCCTCATAATTTTTCAAAATTCAAGCTTTTGAAAATATACTTGCAGTGTTTTGGTACCTTGAAGTATTTATTCAAAATGCTTTCTTCTACCTCTGCCTGCTAGGTTTACTGCTCAGGCCCTCCTCTAACCGACTGTGTGTGAGATGAAATGGAAATATTTCCCCCCTATTGCTGCCTGGCTTGACCATGTGACTTGCTTTAGCCAATGAAAGGTGAGAGGAAATGATGTAAACCATATCCAGGTAGAAACTCCCAGATTCTGTCCTTCCTCTTCTTACTGAGAAGTGAAGTCTAGATCAGGGAAGCTGCTTCAGCATGGTTAGGAAAGGACATGGAGAAAAGCTGACGTCAATCCACCAAGCAGTCATGTAATGTGAATGGAGAGTGACCTACTATGTTCATAAGCCATTGAGATGTGGGATTACTTGTTACCAGGACCTAATGGATGAAAGCTGACTGATACACATGTGTCACTGGGAATATTTGCAGTTACTCAGTCCCAGGACAACTAACTGCAGGGCTTCTTGGCATGGAGTAGGCCTCTTTCCACTATTCAGTTCATAACAGCCACTTTCTGCCTTGTCCCTTGAAATACTTTTTTTTTTAAATTATACTTTAAGTTCTGGGGCCCATGTGCAGAATGTGCAGGTTTGTTACATAGGTATACACATGCCATGGTGGTTTGCTACATCCATCACCTTGTCATCTACATTAGGTATTTCTCCTAATGCTGTCCCTTCCCTATCCCCTCACCCCCTGCTATCCCTCTCCTAGTCCCCAACCCTAGACAGGCCCAGGTGTGTGATGTTCCCCTCCATGTGTCCATGTGTTCTCATTGTTCAACACCCACCTATGAATGAGAACATGCAGTGTTTCGTTTTCTGTTCTTATATCAGTTTGCTAAGGATGATGGTATCCAGCTTTATCCATATCTCTGCAAAGGACATAAACTCATACTTTTTTATGTCTGCATAGTATTCCATGAGTATATGTGCCACATTTTCTTTATACAGTCTATCATTTATGGGCATTTGGGTTGGTTCCAAGTCCTTGCTATTGTGAAAAGTGCCAGAATAAACATACATGTACATGTGTCTTCATAATAGAATGATTTATAATCTTTTGGGTATATATGCAGTAATGGGATTGCTGGGTCAAATAGTATTTCTAGTTCTAGATCCCTGAGGAACCACCACACTGTCTTCCGCAATGGTTGAACTAATTTACACTCCCACCAACAGTGTAAAAGCATTCCTATTTCTCCACATCCTCTCCAGTATCTATTGTCTCCAGATTTTTTAATGATCACAATTCTAGCTGCTGTGAGATGGGATCTCAATGTAGTTTTGATTTGCATTTCTCTAATGACCAGTGATGATGATTTTTTTTTAATATGCTTGTTGGCTGCATAAATGTCTTCTTTTGAGAAGTGTCTATTCATATTCTTCTCCCACTTTTTAATGAGGTTGTTTGTTTCTTTCCTGTAAATTTGTTTAAGTTCTTTGTAGATTCTGGATATTAGCCCTTTGTCAGGTGGGTAGATTGCGCAAACTTTTTCACATTCTGTTAGTTGCTGGTTCAAGTAGCTTGCTTGATCATCCATTCCTATCTTCTATAGCTGTGACAAATTTGAAAGCCATTGTTACAGAAGGTGTAGCTATACAAGGAAAAAGGTTGCAGGGGCCAGGCACAGTGGCTCATGCCTGTGAGAAGGTCAAGGCAAGTGGATCACTTGAGGTCCAGAGCTGGAGACCAACCTGGCCAACATGGCAAAACCCAGCTAGAAGTACAAAAATTAGCTGGGTGTGGTGGTACACACCTGTAATCCCAGCTACTCAGGAGGTTGAGGCAGGAGAATTGCTTGGACCTGGGAGATGGAGGTTGCAGTGAGCCAAGATTTTGACAATGCACTCTTGCCTGGGTGACAGAGTGAGACTCCATCTAAAAAAAAAATTAAAAACTAAATGAATAAAAAAGAAAAAGGCTCCAGGGCATGCATCATTTTGTATATATGTTAAAAGTCTTTATTGGGTTAACTCACTGTGATTGATTGATTGATTGATTGATGTTGCTGTTGTTACTGTAGCCTAGCAAAGCCTATCCTGACTTATGCAGATATATACACATCTGTAATTCTGGGCTAGAAATATGGACCCAGATGGAATGATGAAATGAGATAATAATATAAATGGAAATATAAATGAAATAATATAACTCATATGATATAATATAAATCATAATAAATTCAATAATACAAATGGAAATAAATCAAAGCCATGAGAGCAAATGGAATTCCCTATGCAAGGAGTGTTGCCCCAGCAGTGAGGGGAAGATGCCGTTCTGAAAAGGACGAAGTCTGAGTGCCAAGCTCAGCAAAGCTGAGGACTGAGCAGCAATTTCTGCTCCATCCATGTTCTGGCGAGTACAGTGTCAGAGGGGAGATGAGAGAAGCAGCCAGCTCTCCAAGGCTGCAGCTGTGCTGGAGAGGCTGAGAAGCCCGAGTGAAGGCAACCCTTAATACACAAGTGATGACAAATGGCAGATTACACTGTGGAAGAAGCTGGATAAAAATGTAGAAACAAAGGAATTCTATATAAGATTAAGCATTCTCACCTCATTTTAAAATGCTGATAAGAAGTTGGTTAGTTAAAAACACATGAGAGTGAGGCTTATTAGGGATTAAAGTCCTTGAGAAGGTGTAAGGAGAGAAATAAAAGGCAGAGAATGTGCACAGGGATTAACTGGAGCCCAGGAAACAGCCCCTTCTTTCAATCAATTAAGAGAAGGAAACAAAGGGACAAGAGCTTGTGGGTAGGGGGCTTGGGCTTGAAGAATGGCTGCTAGAAGGAGGGGTTCTCATACGTGACTTCACAAGCTCATTAGGGGTATGTTCTGTGCCAGGAGCTAGTGTGATGGTCAGATGGGGAGGTGGTTTCTAGGGGGCTCTGAGAGGGGGAAGTGTTTATTGAGGGGGTGGGAGGGTGGGGGCTCTGAGCAGGGAGATGGCCGTTCGAGGGGAATGGGGAGATGAGGGGGATAAGGATAGGGAGGTAGTTGTTAGGGGTTGGAGGGGTCGAGAGTCAGGAGGTGATTGATGGGGAGGCCGTTGTTAAGGAGGATGGTGGTGACTGGATTTTTATGGGTCTTCCTGGTTCCCAGCTATTTTCCTGGGTTCAGATGAAATAATTGAATCAGTTACACAGTGCCATACTAAGCATCAGGCACTAGGTCTCTAAAGCCCAACTAATTCAGAAGATTCAGAGGACAGGAGCAAGGAGAGGAGCCCCCCACCCCCCGCTGGGAGGATGGCTCCTTCTCTGCAGCCTTCATCTATCAGGGACAGACCCCACCTGCTGCACCTGCATGCGACCCCTCTCCTCCTCTCTCCATCCCCGTGGCCTCCACCCTGCTCCATACACTTGGCATCTCTCACGTGGAACAGTGCTCTGAGCAGACTGAGGAACAGGCTCTGTTTGGGGAAATGACAGAGGAAGAATGGATGTGAACCCTCTGGACACATAAATGATAGATGCTAAGGATACAGCCCCACGTGCTAAGGAACCACCTGAGATCACGGCCACGCCCACCATCCGCCCACCTGCTTCCGGCTTGATGAAGGTCATTTAGAGTAAATACATGCCATAAAAGTATTGAACAACAGGTATCTTCATCTCCCTGGCTTTGTTTAGGATGGCTGTTACGGACTGAATGTCTGTGTTCCCACAAAATTCCTGTGTTGAAACCTTAACTCCCAATGTGATGGGATTTGGAGGAGGGGTCTTTGGGAGATAATTAGGTTTAGATGAGGTCATAAGAATGGGGGCCTCATGATGAGATTAGTGCCCTTATAAGAAGACACTCAGAGGCCAGGCACCATGTCTCAGGCCTGTAATCCCAGCACTTTGGGAGGCTGAGGCAGGCAGATCATGTGAGGTCAGGAGTTCGAGACCAGCCTGGCCAACATGGCAAAACCCCATCTCTACTAAAAATACAAAAATATTTAGCCAGGCCTGGTGGTGCGTGCTTGTAATTCCAGCTACTCAGGGAGGCTGAGGCAGGAGAATCACTTGAACTTGGGAGGCAGAGGTTGCAGTGAGCCAAGAAAGATCACACCATTGCACTCCAACCTGGGCAAAAGAGGGAGACTCAGTCTCGAAAAACACAAAAAACAAAAAACGCAGAAGAGACTCAGAGAGCTTGTTTCTCTCTCTCTCTCTCTCTCTCTCTCTCTCTCATTCTCTCTCTCTCTCTCTCTCCCTCCCTGTCTCCACCATGTGAGGACACAGCAAGAAGACAGTATCTACAGGCCAGAAAGAGAGCTCTCACCACAACCCAACCATGCTGGCACCCTGACCTTGGACTTCCAACCTTGAGAACTGTGGGAAATACATTTCTGTTGCTTAAACCACCCAGTCAATGGAATTTTGTTATGGTAAGCCAAGTTGACTAATTCAATAGCTTACAATTTAAAAATAATAATCTTCAAGCAAGGGAACTAGCAGAGTTTTATGATATTTCTCTGTTATTTTTCTACTCTGTGGTGGGCTTCGGCTGTGAGGTTACTGGTTTTATTTTTTCTTTCATTCCATTTTCTGTATCTGCAAATGTTGTATCAGAAACATCCATTTTTTAAATAAAAAGAAGTAAATGATTTTATTTATGGTTTTGTAAGTTAGAAATCAGGAGATTTGTCTATACCAGGCATCTAGGATGAAATTACTTCTAAAATTGAGCACTAATTTTAGGGCTAAGTTTTTGGCAGTGAATGCTAAAGGGAAGAGTTTTATGTTTCTTAGAAGTTGTTTGATCAAGGTATGCATAAAAATGCTGCCAGAGAGAAACCTGGAGCCACTTTCCAAAAGGGATACACATAAATCCTGATATAAGAGACATAGGTTAACATAACAGGTAATGTCTGAGAAGTGCTGTAGGCAAGAAATAAAAATATTTTTTCATAGGAGCTTTCTTATATTTCCCTTCCATGGAAGTTGAGGAGGTAGCATTTATCATACCTACATTTCTCACAAATTATAAATGTGTTTATAGTCTAGAAGAAAAATGTTTTCTAATAGTCTAACTTTACCCATGGACAAACTGTGAGGAGCTAGAAGAATGAGCAGGTAGCACAGATGATCTCTGAAAACATCAAAAGCCCCAGGTGAGTAATTTTTATAGCAAGGATGCTATATATATACATTTCTCTTTTTATTATAAATATATATATTTATTTATATATAAATATATATATTTATCTCTCTCTCTCTCTCCATATATATATATCTTTTTTTTTCAGGCAGAAAGTCCTGGAAGTTGGTTACACAGGAAGCAACCTCCCAGTTCCAGACACCATGTGAATAAAGCCAGACAGAAAGACCCCTCGAGTCTTCCCCATCTGTTCCCCAGAGGCTGCTGAAAGGACCCAGGGAAGAGCCCATGGCTGAGGTTTCATCGTGTGGGGCCCACAGGCACGTTCACAGAGGGTGTGGGTCCCCGGTTCCCAGTTAGGTTTCTCTGGAGCTGCTTCTGAGACACTAAGTTCCACATCCTGACATTGAAGGGATGAGACAGGAACCGATCCTTCATCAAGAGGTACGCCACATAGCTGGCCCTGGCCAATCTGCATCCAAACTGTTTTGCTGAAAAAGATACGCCTCCTGGGGTTGGATGAAAGTGATGTTCTTTGTTTTTTTCTTTTATTATACTTTAAGTTCTGGGGTACATGTGCAGATCACTCAGGATTGTTACATAGGTATACAAATGCCATGGTGGTTTGCTGTATCCATCCTCCCGTCATCTACATTAGGTATTTCTCCTGTTATCCCTTCCCAAAACCCCCACCCCCAGCTATCCCTCCCCTAGCTCTCCCACCCCCCAACAGGCACTGGTGTGTGATGTTCCCCTCCCTGTGTCCATGTGTTCTCATTGTTCAACACCCACTTATGAATGAGAACATGCGGTGTTTAGTTTTCTGTTCTTGTGTCAGTTTGCTAAGAATGATGGCTTCCAGCTTCATACATGTCCCTGCAAAGGACATAAACTCATCCTTTTTTATGGCTGCATAGTATTTCATAGTGTATATGTGCCACATTTTCTTTAACCAGTCTATCATTGATGGGCATTTGAGTTGGTTCCAAGTCTTTGCTATTCTGAGCAGTGCTGCAATGAGCATACGTGTACATGTGCCTTTATAATAGAACAATTCATAATCCTTTGGGTATATACTCAGTAATGGGATTGCTGGATCAAATGCTATTTCTATTTCTAGATCCTTGAGGAATCACCACACTGTCCTCCACAATGTTTGCACTAATTTACATTCCCGCCAACCACACTGAGACACCATCTCACACCGGTTAGAATGACAATCATTAAAAAATCTGGAGACAACAGATGCTGGAGAGGATTTCGAGAAATAGGAACACTTTTACACTGTTGGTGGGAGTGTAAACTGGATTAAAGTGATTTTCTAGGACCATCAGAGCTTAAAGTGTGCAATACACTGAGGAAAATGCTCATTTCTAACTGGACCAGAGCAGGGCAGCTTGCATGAAGGCAGGTATGTTGGAGCTCATCCGAACCGGGTACCACATTCTGACTCTTCTTGATTAGCATCTGGGCTTCAGACAGGTCATTTCGCCAGCATTTCCTTCCGCTTCCTTGGGTGTAAGAGTGGATATCATGATAATGAACCCGGTAGTTCATCTGTCTTTGTTATTGCTGGAGGAGAGGATTCTATCGACAAGGGACTCCTCAGGCGCTCACTGCCACTCATGCAAAATGGCCCCAGTAGACCTCACTCTCATTTCCGAAGAAGTAGAGGAGGCTGATCCACTGAATAGATTCAAAGAGGGTTGGAGACATTAACCAGTATTTTATTTATTAGTGAAGGAAGAGGGCTGATAGCAGCATGGCACTCTCCCTTGAGTCTGTGTTGCTCTGGGTGGCTTAATCTGTAGGTGTGGTGATGCGGTTCCAAGGGGCTCCAGTTAGACTTCTAAGGCTACGAGAATGTTTGCTTTTCTGGGACCCACAGAGACACTTCCCCAGATCCCAGTGGTTCCACTCAAACCCATCCCCTAGGTCTGAGGGACACAAGGCTACAGGATACTTCACACCCCAGGCAAATCTGTGTTTCCTCTCCAAAATAATAAAAGTGGGTTGGAATGGGTTACACTGAAGGCAAAGTCTATTTCTCCTTCTCTTCTAGCCAGGGAGGTTAGGAGTAGGTGGCAAACTTCAAGAAAATGAGATGAGAAAGTGAGTTCTCTTTTGACAGGACAGAGAAGAAAGATGTGCATAGAAAGAGATTGATGTCCTTGGGTAAACAGAGCCCAGAGTATTTTTCTCATAGGCCATATCCATTTACCAGTGCTTGAGAAAATCATTCCCTATCATTGTCCCCGCACCATAAGTCACATTCAGAACCACTTTATCGAGACCAGATAAGGATCAGAAAAAAATGAGCTGGAGAGAGCACATGTTGCCTAAGTCTGGGAAGTCATAATCTTAATATGAACAGCTTAAAGAGCCCAGCTAATGAGCAGATTCATTCTTAATTTTCTACGACAGTGGCAGCTTTCACCAGCTCTCTATCAAACCCAAGATGGGACTCATCACAAGATGGTAAGTGATTTCTCATCCATTATTTTATCTGCAGCCTGATTTATTTTTTACCCTCAAAGGCATATTACTCTTAAAGTTTCTAGATGTTCTATAGGAGATGGGAGGGTGAGAGTGGAGAGAAATCTCACTGGTAGATTTGATCAAGATTTCTTGCAGTGTTTTTTTTTCTTTATTTCAGTAGATGATTAATTCACCTGTTAATCTGTAAAACATCAGCCTCTCCATCTACGATCCCACCCACTGTCCTTGAAACATTCTCAATCAAGAAATGTTTTTGACTACTGTTCTTGTTGTTGCTGTTGTTTGTTTGTTCGTTTTTTATTTTTGGAGGTAGAGCCTCACTCTGTCACCCAGGCTGGAGTGTGATGGTGTGACCTCAGCTCACTGCAGTCTCCACCTTCTGGGTTCAAGCCATTCTCCTGCCTCAGCCTCTCAACTAGCTGGGATTACAGGCATGCACCTCCGTGCCCAGCTAATTTTTGTGTCTTTAGTAGACATGGAGTTTCACCATGTTACCCAGGCTGGTCTCAAACTCCTGACCTCAAGTGATCCACTAGCCTCAGCCTCCCAAAGTGCTAGGAATATAGGCATGAGCAACCACATCTGGTGGTACCTTTCTTGTTTTTTATATTTGACTTTTCTTACAAGGAAAAACAACCAATAATAATAAAACAGCAGAGATGAGGTAACACCAATGGGAATTAACTCTTCAACTCCTCAAGAAAGAAATCCTTTCTCCATCTTTATCTACTACCTTGAGTAGACTTGGGAAAAGGGTCCACCTTTTACTGACCTATGATTTTCCCAAATTCTAAAGATCAAGGCAAGAAAACCTCGCTGACATGGGATGTACTGGTAGTTCACTGAGAGATTAAACATAAAATTAATGATTTGCTCCCTGGGTGAGTTCCTGCCTGTAGAGCCGAGAGCACCACAGCCCCTTCTTCCTAGGACTTCCCATCCAAGGACATGGGGAAAGGATCCAGACTGGCTGAATAGGATTCAGATGGAAAGGTACACAAAGACAGCGACATCTACATGCAGTCGCGGAAACGTAGCTTGCGTGAGACTCACCGTCATTCATCCCTCTTTCCCCACTCTCCTCGTGATTCACCTCCTGCACCTTCTTCTGCATGGAGGTGGTATTCACAGCATTCCTCTATTGCCTGGAGAGCTGTCACAGCATTTTGAAGAGGAAAGGTTTGTTTTTCTGCAAAATCCTGAGTTTTACCCAATTAACCTTTATCCTGCTTGTTATATTAATTTGAGCAGCCCTTGGCTACGACAAGAAAGAACCTCCCTTTTCCTCCATCAGCTCAACCCATCCTTCCCTTCAAGACCAATCTCAGCACTCAGGGAGGCCCCCACCTCCCCTTCGCCACCCTCAGCCCCCATTAGCCTGCTTATGGTGATAATTCACAATTCGGGTACTTTCCAAAACCACCCAAGGGCCTGCAGAGTCTGTGTCTGGAGCCATCTGGATACAGGTCTGGGTTTCGGAGTTGATGTGAGCAGGGATGTGGCCTAGGCATCTGCATTGTTTACACTTCCAGGAGATCCCAGTACCTTACAGGGATGAGACCCTCATGGCTGCACAATGCACACCGTTACCCCCACACCAAGGCATTCTGATTGACGTGATCTGGGATGGTCATGTGTGGTTTCCCAAAGGTTTCCAGGCTACTCTCTCACAGACTGATGGAGAGCCACCAGTGTTCACCTTATCAGTTGTGCAGCAAGGCATGAATATTGCCTACAGGGTCACGAGTAGGCCTGCTGTCCTCTTTCCTAGAAGCCTGGAGTCCCAGGGACAGCACGGCCTGCATGAGGAACAGGATGACTACACTCATTCCTCGAACCCCAAGCTCCACCACCATACACAGTGTCCACGCCCATGTGACATTCACCTCCACAGGGCCAGATCCGGGTTTTTACAGGGTCTAGTGCCCATTCAATTCAGAAAGGGGGCCTCCTTAATAAATGATTTCCAAATTATGGGTAGAAACTGAGGTTTGGGGGCTCCCACATGGCTTTCTTAGCTCCAAGGTAAACACGGATCTCCTGCTCCCAGGTGGGTTTGCTTAGATCACTAGCAGCCTGGCTGAGTCTGCAGAATGATCTGTGAGGACTGGGACCATTTCCCCCACCTTTAGGGACTATTCTTGACCCTGGCATTATACTTGGAGCTATTTCTTCTGGAGTCACATGCAGATGAAATCTCCAGAGAAAAAGTCATTCATTCCCCCAGAGGGTGCACCCAGCTCTGCAAGAGGCATCAGCCTTTAATCTGCGGAATGTATTTTGCCAGGACCATGACGGTCATTAGAAATGGGCCTTGGGTGTCATTACCCCAGAGTCATCGTGGTGAAGTATGTGTCCTCTGAGTAGACAGAACATTAGGGTGCCCAGAACTGAATTGGTCAGCCGAAAATACTGGAGTGTTTTATCCTTGGAAGGAAATGAAGCCATTTATTGGAGGACAGAAGTTCAGTATAATAGTTAAAGCAATCTGACATTTCCATAAATCAGTAAAATGGGTATCGCTGGCATAATTCAGTAGGTAAAAGCCTTGATCTCTCCCCACCTCAAAGTCCAGAAGAATTCTGGACAGTAGGAAGAGGCAGAAGGTCAGGGTCGATGACATTAGACCTGTGTCATCGGGGATGAACCAGCCTGAGCAGGAACCCCTTGCGCCCATGCACACTCACACACTTACTTCCTCACTCCCTCACTGAGTTCGTGCATTCATGTGCACTTTTTTTTAAATTGTACTTTAAGTTCTGGGGTACATGTGCAGATCTTGCAGGATTGTCACATAGGTACACACATGCCATGGTGGTTTGCTGCCTCCATCCCCCTCTCACCTACATTAGGTATTTCTCTTAATGTTATCCCTTCCCAATCTCCCCACCCGCTGCTCTCCCTCCCCTAGGCCGCCACCCCAAGACAGACCCCAGTGTGTGATGTTCCCCTCCCTGTGTCCATGTGTTCTCATTGTTCAACACCCACTTATGAGTGAGAACATGCGACACGTTTTTGAGACTTGGCTCAGATCTTGCCCATTTTCTGTTTCCTTCTCCCACTCTGTTGTTCAAAGCATACACTTCCTGATGCATACACCTGGAGCCTAACTATGATCCTTTCTCCAGCGCGTACTGTGAAGCATGGAAGGACTGTGCATGGCACAACTACGAAGACAGGCACCTCTCAGCGATGGAGACAGGCACCTTCTGTGCCGATCCTTTAATTCTCAGCACTTAGCAAAGAGCCTGGAGCAAACAGGCCCTCAAATGCCTCCTAAATGAATGAATGGATGTGAATGAACCATAAGTGTGTCTTACTCTATAAAATCTCTGCTCCTGTGAAGGTATGGTGGAGTCCGAGTGGTGGTTCCAGGTCTCTCAGGCACTAACTGTGGGGTCCTTAGGCAACACCCCACATCCCATATCTATTTCCTTACCTATAAAATGGGGGCAGTAATGGCACCCACTTAACTGGGATTAAATGAGATAATATCTACAAAGCATTGGTGCAGTGCCTGACCTACAATAAACATTTAATAAAGATCTGCGGTTATTGCTTTGCCGATGGTCAGATCTTATAAAAAGAGATGAGCTCATAGGACCACATTGATGTAAAACATTTTGCTCTTTCTTCATCTCTGCCCCTAGAGTTCATAGGCAACATTTTTGTAGTGGACGTAGTTTTACTTAAGAAAATAATAGTACGATTATGTCCTCAACTCATGTGGCGGAAATCAAGAGCAACAAGGAAATTTACGACTCTCTCGGGAGAGGTGGGGATGGTGACCAAAAGCAAATGGTACGTCCAAACTCAGCAGGAGTAAAACGGATGATAGGATGCCTTCAGCTGGCCCACAGCAAATTATCCACTGATTCTGCTCCACTGTTTAATTAGGGTAAGGCAGCCAACACAGCTCAGTACAAACAAACCATTTCTGCAGTGTTCACAATGAAATTAACGAAGCTGACAGGTAGCAAAGCATCTCCATTTGTTTTTCTTGGGTACAGGCACAATTGGATGCTGAATTAGGTCAAAGGCAGGGGCTGCACGCATCATCGTCCCTGCTATGGATGCCACAGTCGGGACCTCTTAGAAGCTGCCCTTCCTCCCCTAAACCCACAGTGGGCGTTCTGTGTTGGCCGTTTGTCCCTAGATGCCCAGGTGGGTGGTTGGAGCTCTGTGCTCGTGAGGCCCCTGTCCTGGGGTGGATTTGACTGGCATGAGGATTTTTGCCTGTGTTGCAAATCCCAGACCTTCCATCATGAACAGGGCACCTAGGAGAGGAATTCAAGCATTATATGGATGGTAAAGTGAATGGCTTTAAAACTCTGAGGTCCTGTGACCTACAAAAGTGTACCTCCCATCATGCAGAGCCCTGATTGAATCCATTCTCATGAGATAGAGGTGGGATTAAGAACACTGACATGAGTCTGAGCAGAATAGGGTGGGTAGCCAACCCTCCACCGCTTTAGCTTTTGCATAGATAGGATTTCTGATACCCAGATTGTACACTGCATGTCAGAGACTCATGGTTTATCCCTTATTCCCAAATATCCCCCAATATCAACAGTTTCCTTGGACAGTCTCCCCAAACCTGGGACTCCATCCAGGGTGGATGTTTAAGGATGGTAAATGAACTTCAAGCGGCTTTGGGGAGCACGCAGGGTGTGAAGGAACACAGCATCACGCCACGAGGAAACCATTTCCTTTGCTCTCAATCCTCTTGATGATATCAATGAGGACACTGAGTCCTCTTTGACACTGATTTGGTTGAACAATCTTCCTGTCCTGCTAACCTCCCATTTGGATTGAGAGAGTGGCGTCAGGCTTACAGTCTTCAGCGGGCAGGAAAGAGCACCTAGAATTTAATAATGCTTTTCTTCTCATTTTGTACTTACATTTGTAGCTCATTTTACTTAATTCCATTTAAAATTGAAGTGTGATTTCTCTCTCCAAGTAGTTTGTTTGTTGGAAAAGGTGACTCAGTTTAAATAAAACATAGATGACCTCATAGCACAGGTGCATTGGGAGAGACTAAGGACTTCAGAGTTGCAGTCCTGGGTTGGTGGCTTTGGTTCCTGGATGGGCATTGTCCTTGATGGCTCAGGAGGGGCTGGGGGGTGTGCAAGGGCAGTGGGCGAGGGTGGCAAGCAGGACCCCAGAACAACAGGTCCCTCATCCTGGCATCAAGGGTCTGCATGAATTTCTTTGGAAGAAAGGGACTCTGCCACGGACACTAATGTTAGACAGGTGTTCCAAGTGTTCTAGAACAAGGTGAGCTAAACAAATGGGCTCCACACAGGAAATGCTCTCTGGGCATAAGCATGGGTGTGGAGTGGACGTGATGGGGTCCCGGAGTTTCTCGGGGAAAAGATGGGCTCAGCTTTGACAGTGCTGGGGAACTCTAAGCAAACACCACTTGGGAGCTGGTTTACTCCATATTCTCTGAGGGATACAGAGACGGTGGGGGGGGGGAACAGAATCAGAGCACACTCCATTCTGACACCCATTGGCTGTGTGACCTTGAACTTGGGCAGTCAAGTTTGATTTTTATCACTTGCAAAAGGGGATGAAGACTGCTCAACATGCAGTGCCATTTAAAAATCCCAGTGAACGCTAATACAGAGTAGCACTACTTGTTGAGGGTCCAGTAAGAGCAGTCATTTTTCTTTTTTTTTTTGAGGAGTCTTGCTCTGTCACCAGGCTGGAGTGCAATGGCGCAATCTCAGCTCACTGCACCCTCCGCTTCCTGGGTTCAAGTCATTCTCCTGCCTCAGCCTCCTGAGTAGCTGGGATTACAGGTGGGTGCCACCATACCCAGTTAATTTTTGTATTTTTAGTAGAGATGGGATTTCACCATGTTGACCAGGATGGTCTCGATCTCTTGACCTTGTGATCTCCCTACTTCAGCTTCCCAAAGTGTTAGGACTACAGACGTGAGCCACCGCATCCGGCCAGTCATTATTTTTATAGCAAGGCTGCAGGAAGCACCTCTCTCCTTGACCCTATTCTTTCTGGATGGGCATCAAGAACATCCATAGCCAGGCAACCCTGGGGCAAGACCCTCACTCCCTGGCAACCCACGTCTCTCCAATAGGAGCCAAGCCAATGACGCTGGCTCACTTGAGTTTCACTTTGTGTATTCAACTGCCAAGTCCCTGTTAAAGTATTTTCTTCCACTAAGTGTCTAGCAGAATCTGCTCATGCAACATGTTGTCATCACCTGCCATTTGAAGCTGATTCAGCCATTAGCAGCTTCTCCATGTTTCCATAAATATTTAAACCACCAATACTCAGTAATCACCTCAGTATAAAATTAGGAAGGATCAGAGGATGTTGATTCACCCTGGTTATTAAAAAGTCAGCTTAATCTTTAGAGCTAAAGTGCTTCCTGCTACTAGACGATGAATGTGAGTAAGCAGATTTGGACATGCACAGGAGTATATGTTTTGTTTTGCTTTTTTAAGCAAATAAATCATTCTAACACTTGCGCCACACACAAACTGGCCTGTGTCTTCACTGCTGTGGTACCTCAGGCCACAGTTGGGAATCATTCTGTGTTGTCTCCCGTTTTCCCTACCATCCTTCACTTCTCATCTCACACCCGACCTTCCTCATGGTGCCCCTGAAGAGGACCAAATGCCCCATTGACCTTGCTGAACACCACTCTGTATGCTTGGGTTTGCAGATTGAGTGTTCCAGAAGATGGCAGGCTTCTTAGACTGAGTTTGTTTGAAATTATAATGATGACCTCTCACCAGATGGTCAGGGCTTCATTTTCAGGTAAGCCAAAATATAGGAAAAGGGGTTATTTTCTTGCCAAAAATTCAGCTCACCAGATCCCAGGGTCAGTGTGGCAAATCGTCCTCATCTGCATTCGCATTTCCTGGTCCCTTGCCCAAGACAGGCATCACTAGTTGATCACAGCTCTGTTTCCCACAGATTGAGGATTAGAGCTCAGGGTCTTCCCTGGTCGAAGCAGTCACCATCAGGTAACTCCTGATGAAATTTCTTTGTGGTCCTGGACTTTGGCTATCTTTTTTGTAATTGAAAGGGGATTTCCCCCCTTATAATGTAGAAATCCTTCTATATACAATTATGGAATTCTCATGAGTTTGCAATCAATATTGACATTCACTCATCAAACACAATGTGACTGCCCCCACCCCTCACCACCACTGACAGTGAGTCTGGCTGGTGTTTGTACCAACATCCAACTGAATCTCCTTGCCCACAGCACAGCTTCCAGATAAAAGGTGGTGACTCATCGACGGTCACAGAGATTTGTGGAAGAGCTGGGTGCAAACCACATTTTCCATAGCTTTGCCTGTTGCCTTTTCCACCACGGGCTTTGAACATTTATTCAAACACATGAAGCATTTCTTACCAGTCTGAAATAACTGTCCAACCTAGAGAAGGCATTGACGGGAAGTGTTTCTGAGTGTCCTGGGGTCATCCTGTGCTTTTGATCTCCTCCAGTCCTTACACTCCTTGCCCATTTGCCATGAGTGAAGAGTGTTTCTTGCATCTGACCCTATTGAAAAGGCTTCTTTAAACAATTGCATTTTCTAAAAGTAGAATTTACACAAACTTACACCCTTTGCCCATGGTAGATTTGGAATGAGTGAAGACTATTTATTGCATCTGACCCTATTGAAAAGGGTTATTTATTTAAGTTGCATTTCCTAAAACTAGAATTTACACAAATGGTGTTGGTTCTTCTGTTCTGATGCACAAACCACTTTCTGCTTTCTACCCGCCTTTGTGGGCAGCTCAGGCAGTCAGTGGAGGACTCATGGGGGCATCAGCTATGCTCTCCATGGGCTGCCCCTGGGCCCCCGTCATATGCTGGGCTCTGAGGGACCATTTCCATGGCTATGGCACATCGGCACGGTGGGCAATGTGTTGGGCATGGCAGAACACTCGAAGGCACACCAGATCTATCCACTCCTTCATGAAGATTCTTACACAAAATGCTAGGGACCTGATGACTTTCACCATGACTAAGACTTTCTCTTAGTCAGCTCAGGCTGCCATACATAGTAAAACACCATCAAGTGAGGAGCTTAAGCGGCAGGTGTCAGTTTCTCACCGCCCTGGAAGCTGAACACTGAGATCAGGGTGCTCACTGACCCAGCTCTTACAGCGAACCTTCTTCCTGGCTTGCAGATGGCTGCCTTCTTGCTGTGCCCTCACATGGTAGAGAAAGAGTCTTCTTTATAAAGACACTGAGCCCATCAGGGGGCCCCATTCCCCTGACATCTAAACTTAACTGTCTCCCAAAGGCCCTATCACCAAATACAATTACTTTGGGGATTAGAGAGTCAACATACGAATTTTGGGATGACACAAACACTCAGTCTATAACAGTCTAAATCCCTCCATGCCCACCAGAAATTACTGGCTTCATTGGGTGGTGGTGAGGGGGAGGGCTTTGGTTAAGTCAATCCTGAATTTGAGCAGCACACTGACATCTCCGATTTCATCAGCTGGGTGCGGTCTGGGTTTGGACTGGGAGTTGGAAATTTTAACATCACCCTCGGTGATGCTAATGTGCAGCCAAGGTTGCCAGACACAGAGTAACTGCATTCTTCATGCGCCTGCATTATATGATGTCTGGTCCTCCCAGAGGAAGACACATGGCTGTAGGAGAAAAATGATATTAACTTACATGTTTGAGTACACCTCTGTGCCAGGTGCTGAACAGAGTGCTCTGACATACTGTGACTGTGGCGTGAATCCTTGCAGTAACTTGCAAAACTTCCGTTTTCAAGAAGAGGCGGTTAACGCTTGAGGCCTCAGGTTTCGCTTCCCGGTGGAGCTCACACCTGTGCTTGTGCCCGTCCCTCTGCTGCCTTTTAATAAGAGGAGAATCTCCAAGGCTCTCTGTGCTCAAAAAGAAGAGGAAAGATGGGCATTTGGGTTGGTTCCAAGTCTTTGAAGTCTTTGCTATTGTGAACAGTGCCACAATAAACATACGTGTCTTTACAGTTGAATGTTTTATAACCCTTTGGGTATATATCCAGTAATGGGATTGCTGAAATAGACTAGATAAAGAAAATGTGACACATATACACCATGGAATACTATGCAGCCATGAAACAGGATGAGTTCATGTCCTTTACAGGGACATGGATGAAGCTGGAAACCATCATTCTCAGCAAACTGACTCAAGAACAAAAAACCAAACACTGCATGTTCTCACTCATAAGTGGGACACAGGGAGGGGAATATCACACATTGGGGCCCATTGAGGGGTGGGGGGCTAGGGAAGGGATAGCAGGGAGTGGGGAGATTGGGGAGGGCTGACATTAGGAGAAATACCTAACGTAGATGACAGGTGGATGGAGGCAGCAAACCACCATGGCACGTGTATACCTATGTAACAATCCTGCATGATTTGCACATGCACCCCAGAACTTACAGTATGATAAAAAGAAAAAGAGGAAAGAAGCCAAGCTGAGGAAGCCCCGGAATTTGGGCAGCTGGGATATGCTCCATCATTCGGAGAGTGACACATTCTACCTGGCTCCCAAGGACACACTCAGGGAAGTGAAGAGCGAGGGAGGGACTGTGCTGAGAGGCTCACATAGTCACCAGGCACCTTCCTGGTTCCCTGTTGCTTGGTCCTGTGTGGCAGTCAGCCAGGTGCAGGGCCAGTAGTTCTGCATTCACATCTGAGCTGCTCGGAAGCTGCGATGTCCAAAGCCTGCTTTCACACTAGCCTCAGTGACTGCCTACCTGCAGGCCTGGAGAGCCAGTTGCCCTGTGAGCCAAAGCCACGTTCGAGTACCGGGTGGCCCTTTCTCCACTGAGCTCCTGGCAACAGGTCGCACCCCAGAGCACAATGCCAGCCTCACAAGGGCTCTCAGTGAAGCGTGAAGCCCAGGTTCCAGCCAACGAATTGCCAAGCGAGTACACACAGCGTTTCCAGCTCATTTCCCTGCATTATCCCAGGTCTGTGGATAAACACAAAAGCAATAATAGTGCTTGGTGGTATTTTAATTGGCATTAGCTGTTTTAATTAGTAAGAGAAGAGGAGGAGGGAGGTCAGGGGAAACTCTTCTCTGACTGCCTCCTCCCCCTGAGTGTTTATACACCTCCAGGGAAGGCACACCAGCCCCTGGCTCTCTTTCTTAAACTGCCCATTAGGATAATTCATTCACAATAAGCATCTCTTCTCGAATCGGAGTCAGGGCACCCAGGTTAACATCCTCAGTCTAGGAAAATAGCGCCTGCAAGTTAAACGTACACTGTGGCTCCCTTGCTTAGCATCATCTAACAGTCCGCCAAAAGGCAATTTGCAGATTGAAAAGCAGATTCAGTCTTTGAGTGGCAGGCAGAAGGTGTGGAGGGACAGCGGTGGCCTGCAAGAGGGGACAGAATGGCTCAAATCCCAAACCCACTTCCCAGAGGCTGTGGGGTCTGCAACAAACCCTCTCCTTGTTTAAGGGAGTTCCTAACTGAGGTCTTCAGACTCCATTCATGGGGCTGGGGAAGGCATGGAGCGGGCAGGAGGGGAACTAGCCCACTATTAGAATCTGTTGCTGGGAGGGTGAGATTGGGAAGGTCTGTGTCATTTTAAAAAGGTAATGCATATAAGCAGCCTCCAACACCACCACAGCTTTCCAACAAAAGGAAACTTTTGGAAAAAAAAAGTTAAGTCAGTGTTTTCACTAATGAGATGGACTTTTAGCAGCTCATTAAAAAATTTGCTTTCAAACAGCATCAAAAAAGTGGGGGCAGGACCTATTTAGGTTTAACCAAATAGGTGGCATGGGTTAAAGAAATGGGAGAACCTTGGACGCTCCCGTCTGTCATATGCCATAATTTTATCTGGTGGAGAGATCTATTAAAATTTAAAACAGACGAACAAACAAACAAGAAGAAGAAGAAATGAATGGGCCTCTGCCTTGTGGTAACATTTAGATCATTGGCAGAGTTCAAGCTATGCCCACCGATCCCAGCATGTATTAAACACCAACACCAGGCTGGCGGGGGCTGAGCTTTGCTACACGGAGATGAACTGGGCAGGAGTTTGATCTTTGGCCCTGTAGACCTGGAATCTGGCTCTTCTCCTGGTCTCGACGGCACACATCTGAGGCTCCGTCCCTCCAGGCTGGTGTGGAGCTGGCTCTCCTTTCTTTCCCCTTCATCACCTCATCTCCCTCCCTACACATCAGTTTCCACATACACATCAGTTTCCACATACACATCAGTTTACACACAGCATAGATGTTGTTTCTATTTCTAGTCTTCCAAACATAAACTGAGTCACCTTAGCATCCTCCCCTGGCTTTGCCTTGCACGAGGACAACCCCAGGCTCCTTGCCTTGACCTTGGGGGCTCCTCACCTTGACCTTGGGGGCTCCTCCTGTTCCTCCCTCTTGCCACTCAGGATGCCCAGTTCAATTGGTCTGGAGGGGGCGCTGGGTGTTACTTCCAAATACCTCCATCTCAACATGTGACTCTAAAGTGCAGGCAAGATGGGCTGCTGCTTCTAAGAGATCCTAGGATAGAAAGCATTTGAGTTTGGGGTAACTGGAATCTGGGCATTGCATGGGGCATCAGAGTTGGGTTTAAAAGCAGTTGAGTATTTACAAGTAGGGTCGGGGAAGGGCATTCCAGATCAAGAGAGCAGCAGGAGCAAAGGGCAAGGCAGGAGGGGAGGTCCTGAGCCCGGAAAGAGCAGGGCTGGGTCTCACCCCCCAGGAGGAGCAGCGGATGCCAGGTGGGGGATCAGGGCTTGAGTGGTGTTCCCTCCAACTAGGCAGTGCTGTGGGCTAAACAATGGCCCCCAAAGATAGCACATTCTAATTCCTACTTGTCAATGTTTTTTTTTTTTTAATTCAACTTTTATTTTAGATACCAGGGTACATGTACAGGTTTGTTATGTGGGGATATTGCACCCAGGTACTAAGCATAGTGCCCAGCAGGTAGTTTTTCAACCCCCTCCAAGCAGACTGCAGGGTCTGTTTCCATGTTATGTCCATGTGTGCTCAATGTTTAGCTCTCACTTATAAGTGAGAACATGTGGTATTTGGGTTTCTCTTCCTGCATAAATTCGCTTAGGAGCATGGTCTCTAGCTGCAGCCATGTTGCCATGAAGGATATGTTTTCATTCTCTTTTACGGCTGTATAGTATTCCATGGTGTATATGTTCCACATTTTCTTTATCCAATTCATCTTTGATGGATAAATGGGTTGATTTTATGTCTTTGCTACTGTGAATAGCTCAGTGATGAACATACAAGTGCATGTGTCTTTTGGTGTGATGATCTATTTTCCTTTGGGTATATACTCAGTAATGGGATTGCTGGAACCAATGTTACCTTACGTAGAAAAAGGGTCTTTGCAGATGTGGGGTCTGCACAGATTAAAGATTTTGAGATTGAGAGATTATCCTGGATTATTTGGTGAGCCCTAAATGCAATCACAAGCGTTGCTATAAAAGACAGGTGAGGCCAGGCGTGGTGTCTCATGCCTGTAATCCAAGCACTGTGAGGGCTGAGGTGGGCAGATCATGAGGTCAGGAGATCGAGACCACCCTGGCCAACAAGGTGAAACCCCTTCTCTACTAAATATACAAAAATTAGGTGGGCGTGGTGCTGCCTGCCTGTAATCCCAGCTACTCGGGAGGCTGAGGCAGGAGGTTGCAGTGAGCTGGGATTTCGCCACAGCACTCCCAGCCTGGTGACACAGCAAGACTCTGTATCAAAAAAATAAATAAATAAAATAAAAGGCAGGTGAGGGAGATTTCACACACACAGACGAAGAGACCACCAGAAGATGGAGGCTCCAGCCATGCAGCCACAGGCCAAGGAAGCCCAGGACACACCTGAAGCCAGAAGAGGCCAGGAGCCTCCCTGAGAGGCTTTGGAGGGAGTGCAGCCCCACCTATGTCTTGATTTTGAAATTTTGTCCCCCAAAACTGTGAGAGAAGAAATTTCTGTTGTTGTGAGCCACCCAGTTTGTAGAAATTTCTTCCAGCAGCCCCAGGAAGCTCATGCAGGTGGTGGGAAGTGGAAGATCTTTAGCTGACGGATTTGGCAGCTTAGGGCTAAGGCTCAGGATGGGGAATGCAGAGAGGGTGGGAAGTGCATTCTGAAGACAGGGAGATCAAAATCCAGGGCGGCTCTGGATCTGCCTCAGATTGTTGTCAACAGGAGCTTAAAGTGAATAAAAATAATAGAGGATGGTCACAGAGAGAGGGGGGAGGTCAGGCTCCCCCAGGACTGGGAGAGGAGCTGAAAGCATGGGCAGAGTCTCCTGCAAAAATGGCCCCACCCTCACTAAGGCAAGGGAGTCAAAACTCAGGGATGGACCGGTGCTGAGGCCAGGAGCTGGTGGAGTGAAGGAGCCCCTTGCACAGATGGTGTCTTAGGAAGCATCAGGTTAGCGGCCTCCATGGTCAGTGCCTGGCCACACTGAGGTCATCCCCATGGATCCTGAGCACCCAGGGAAGAGCTGACCCTAAAGACACCATGAAGTGCTTTGGAGGGAGAAGCCAACGTCTGCCACACACTCCACCTTGTCCACCACAAGTAACTAGAAGAAGTTGCCACCAGCTTCTCAAACCTACCAAATCATGGAAATGCTATGTGTGTGTGAGAGCAGGAAAGAGGTGCAGAGGAGAGAAGGTAATAGGTGGAGAGGGGAGAGGAGAGAGTGCTGTCCATGTTTCTCTTTTGACAGGACTCTTGTTTATTCTGGAAAATGGTGGTCGTGAGCAGAGCAGTACTGGAGAATCCTTCCCACTTCATTTGGGAGAGTACGTCTTCACCCAGAACCCCATAAACTGAGGTCTTCCTGATTGTATGCGTGCGTGTTCGTGCTTTGGAGCTAAGGCAGGGTTTTACTGACAACACTCAAGCATTTTTTTTTTCATTATTCCACCTAGCAAATATTCATTCATATATTCACTCATTTATTCATTCATTCACTCATTTGTTTGTTCATTCACAGACATAAGGCCAAGGGGCATTCTTCCAGGCACCACTGATGAAGCAGGGAACAGGGAACTGGGGACCCACCTGCCTTGTGAGCACACGGTCCATTGGAGAACTTTTGGGATTTTGACTGTCACTGAATCGATCAACCCACCCCTTGCCTGTCACAGCCTTCTGACATCTGAAAAAGTGATCAAAAGAACTCCATTGCCTCCATCAAAATCATCAACAAAACTCATAGGTGGGTGTTGAACAATGAAAACACATGGACACAGGGAGGGGAGCATCACACACTGGGATCTGTCGGGGGGAAATAGGGGAGGGACGGCAGAGGGTGGGGAGTTAGGGAGAGATAACATTGGGAGAAATGCCAGATATAGGTGATGGGGAGGAGGGCAGCACATCACACTGCCATGTGTGTACTTATGCAACCATCTTGCATGTTCTTCACATGTACCCCAAAACCTAAAATGCAATTTAAAAAATGCCACATGGGCCTCTGCTACTGACAAAGTCCTCAAGCAAAGCAAGAGAACACCCTTTCTGGGTTGAGAGCTCCCTGAACTCCATACCCTGGGTCCTCGTTCAAACTTTGCCCCTTTCTCCAATTGCCTGACACATTCTGCATTCCAGTGTCTGGGAAATTCCCTTTATCCTCTTCTTTCTTATTCCTACCAGACTAACAGTGATGAAAGCTTCTTCTCAAATCAATTTCTGACTAGGAGAACACCCAAATGGATGGGGAAAACTGCCTTCCTGGCCCCCAGCTAGCTGTGCAACCTGGGACCAACCATTTCGTCACTCCACTCTTCATCTGATCATCTAGAAAATAAGATAAGACTGTATTCTTCAGAGGGTTGTTGTCAGAATTGCAGGAGACAAGGTGTAGGATGGTGACTCTGTCTGAACATCTTTTGTTTCCTGAAAGCTTCTCTTCCCCAGCTAACTCCTGGTCATCTTCAGCTGATTTGAGGCTTTTATGACATATCACACTTTCCTGGTGGCCTGTATCCCTGTGGGAGTTAAACAGCTAGTTGTGTGCATTTTCATTCATGCTGGTCTATTGCCTATGAGACCACTGGTTCCAAAGTGTGAGGTCCACACGTGCAGCCCCATCACCGAGAACAGCATTAGGCACTTTGTACAGGCAGATTATATATTGCTGAAGGGATCAAGAAATGCATGATTTAATTAAAACATTGATGCATTCATGTATGGTTTGTGTGTTAATTTCTGTGAAATATTTTTTAAAAATCAAATCCTGAATCATGAATGCGAGACAAACATTAGACTTGGCTTTTGCATATGGCAACTTTGCCAACTTCATATTCCACCAGAAGCATAAACACTATGTGCATCAAATTTAGATAACTCTGCCAAACAAAGGCAAAGCAGGATTGATCGTGGAAAGTAAGCTGAGAAATAACAAAGTACATTCCGTGCAGCGTGAAGATTAAATGCATATGAAATACCCCATCTTGCCAAACTGCCTTCAACCAAATTTTGCAATGCAGGCCAGAAATCAGAAACCTTTCCCTGACTTGAGGAGAGTCTTAGAAATCCAAGAATGATCCCCTCCCAAAAATTTCAAAACAACAAGCCAGGAAGGGTACTTTTCTGATGTCCTCTGTATGAAAGAAGAGTTCCAAGATAATGCCTGCTGTCCTCTGACTGCCTTTCTGGTGAGCAACAAAATGTTTGATTTTCTTCTAATAGATTTGTCATTTTACTTCAAGTATCCAGTACTATTGACCCATGGAACCTCAATTTCAAAGCCATTAAAATCTAATTTTCCACACTGTGCCCTCAAGAGATTGACTAACTTTCAAAGAATAATTCATTTTCTTTAAGAAAAAAAAATGCATATATATCTCTCAATATTTTCTTTTTCATTCTTTAAAATAAGTCAAGGGACATTGCTGTCAGCATGCTGTTATTACTTCCCCAGTGCTTTTCTTACAAGAGAACATAAGTGCTCCTCTGATGAAGTAAGATTTGGTCACTAAGGACTGAAGGCTGTATTTATGTGGGGAAACCATCACTTACTGATATATTATAAAAGACCACTGTCATGTTTCAGCATCTAGAAAGCAGGACAGAAGTCTCAAGGTTATTTGTTTTGGAAAATAACAGATGTGTCAAAGACTAAGCAGAAAAATGTTTTGAAGGGGAGAATGTCTTCTTGCAAGTTTCAGGAGTCCAAGACCTCTAAAATAGAGTTATAGCTCTCAGGTATTAAATTGAACCTCTCCATTTAAAATTCTGCGATCAGAACACCTAACAAGAGGCTACTTAGACAGGTGTTCCTAAACCCGTACATGGAGATCTCAGTCGCCTGATGCGAATCACATGGGTGCCATCACATGGGACCCATTACACCTGCTTCTTCACAAAGATATGCAATATGGAATCCCAGAACTGAAAAAGGACATTAGTGCACAATCAGGGCTACTGGGCTACTAGCTGAACCAATAGCAGTTAATTTCTTGGTTTTGGTTTTTGCAGTATGGTAACGTAAGATTACATAAGAAATATGACTACATTAGGAGTAGGTAGCTGGTGAAAGGTGTATGAGAATGCTTCTTACTAACCTTATAGCTTTTCTGCAAGTCTAAAATCATTTAAAAATAAACATTGAAAAGAAATGCATATTCCATATATTCAGAAAGGCAGGAAAGCAAGAGGTATACCATAGTCATAAAAACATACAAAGATGCAAGAACAAGTGCATGCCTCATGCTGAAGCTCCTTTGGTAAGATGTATGCAAGTCCATGGACTAGAAAGTTATTCCACCAGCTTGACTTTACTTGAATGCCATGGTTTCTTTGTGTAGTCAGGTGACTGGTGCACATGACACCTGATAAACTTCTGTTCCTGCATTGGAAGAGTTAGCAAAGAAGAGGTGCAGCCCACTAGCGCCTGAATTAGGTCATAATGGCATACCATGACACCAGGTATACAATGGTTGGCTCATAGTAGGTGCTCAATAAAACTTACTAGGTTGTCTCCTGCAGGTCAAGTCACACCCAATGGGCATACTATCCATATGACTGCTAAAAGCCTAATTCAAAAGGAGGAACCTACAACTGAATGAGGATTTCACATTGACCTTGAAACCCTGGCACTATCAAGGAGGGTCTGAGTAGTTTTATATGATCACAAAGATGAAGGGACATACCGGAGTCAGGATCTATGGCTGGAGGCACAGAGGGGAGGTGAAATCATCAGCTAAAGTTTGAGATCTACTGAAGTAAGAAATACTGCTTTCAAAGAGCACATTTCACAAAAGTTTGATACATCCAGGTGGGTTTGAAATGGGACAATGGATCCAAAGAGTCACAGGTAGCCCAGGGGTGGCCATCAGTTTTTCTCATCCCCCAAGAAATTAGGGTTTTCTTTTGTTTTCTCTTGCTTCTCTATTTCATGTGAAATTAAGTAAGTCCTTTCTCCTTGAACTCTGCAGTGTGATGCTTCTAGAAGTCCTTTCTTAGTCTCACTGGCTCATAAGAACAGCCAGGGCTCGGCATGATGGCTCACACCTGTAATCCCAGTGCTTTGGAAGGCCGAGGCCAGCAGATCACAAGGTCAGGAGTTCAAGATCAGCCTGGCCAACATGGTAAGACCCCTGTCTCTACTAAAAATCCAACAAATTCGCCAGGCATGGTGGTGGGCACCTGGAATCCCAGCTACTTGGGAGGCTGAGGCTGGAGAATCACTTGAACCCGGGAGGCTGAGATTGCAGTGAGCCAAGACCTCATTCCATGCCGTTGCACTCAAGCCTGGGCAATAGGGTGAGACTCCATCTCAAAAAATCAAAACGAAACAAAAAAAAATTACAAAACAAAAAAACAGCCAGGAGGGACTTCAGTAAGAGCCTGCGGTCTCCAGGGGAGACTGGACAAGGAGAAGGGCCTTTCTGGGCCTGGCCTCACTAAGTCCTTGCTGCGGAGCCTTGTCAAGTGACTCCTCATTCTGTGTCTGTTCCCTCATCCCAACATGGACGAGAACAAGCTGCTGTACCTAGTTACTGGAAGGGATAAATGTATTGACATGGCCAAGCAGCCTGCAGGACACTGGGCTGCTTTGTAAATGCTGGAGGTCATCATTATTCTTTGTGATCCTGTGCAGCCAGTAGGAATTTGGCCGAGGCTACTGGACATGGGTTTCTGCAAAAGACAAGGTCTTGCCAAATAGCCAGTTCCTGCAGAGGCCCATAAGCAGGAGAAAAACAAACACCAAAACCACACAGTGGTCTTTCTTTTCTGCACCAAGGGAGCAAGAAGAGCATGAGAGGACCCCAAAGGACAGAGGTACCAAGGGAAATGAAAGAGGTCGGGGTTGGGAGGAGACAATCCTGCAGAAACAGAAAGAAATTGTTTTACTCAACAAGCCAGAGATGCCGGCATGGCTCCACGCAGAGCAGACGCTGGTCCAGACTCCCAGCTCCCGCCTTCATTTCTGTTGTACACCCACCTGCTCTCCTCATCTTCCCTCTGAGCACCCTCAATATTTACGCTGTAAATGTGGAGGACATCCAGTATTGTTTGAAATGTATAAGTCTCCTTCCTAAAATAATCTCAGGAGGTTTGAACTGGTAGGAAAGGCATAAAAATAAGACAACTTGGAACAAAGACGTGTAAACGTACTTTGAAATTACCTAGGAATGCCTTTCAGAAGTCATTTCAGCAAATATTCGGTACCCATGCTCTGCAGGCGTTGTCATGATTCAGGACATGGGAGTGCTCCTGAGATTCATGGCTAATGTTAACTGAGCATTCACCGTGTGTCCGGCGTGGGGCTGTTCACTCACCACACATCACTCGCTGAGCTCCCACAAGAGCCCCAAGAGACAGACATGACTGTTACTCTCCATTTGCAGAGGTGAACATGCAGCCTTAGTAGGGTTAAGTAATTTGCTCAAGGTGACATAGCTCGACAGTGGCAGAACTAGAGCTCAAACCAGACAATACGTTCAAGTCCAAGCCTGCAAATTTGGTGCTGTCCCCTGGGTCTGCTTAAGCAGAAAGTCTTGTTCTTTTCTGTCTCTGCATCCCTTGGTGTCTATCCCCTGCCCTCAGGAGATACTCAATAGGCATTTTTAGACTCAGTGAGGCCAGGTGGGCTCTGAGCCAGAGGACTCTCATTGCCATGATGCCATCACCCATATCCAGGTGAGCTTTGCCTTTGCTGGGGTCCTGTGTGGGGAGATTCTGGAGCAGACAGCAGAGCCTGGACTGGGACTCCTCCTATTACACCTGTGCTCTTAGAAATGTACATCACGCCGAGTCTGAAGGCTCACGTCTCTGACAAAGTTGAGAACTTAAATTCTCATTAGGCAGAAGAGTCTGTTCCATGCTTATTTCATCCTGGTAAGAAGGGCTGGAGAGAGTGCAATCAGGCGGAATCGGCTTGAGAGTCTTCAGAGGCGCACGCTGGGGAGGCAGCTGCAGCCGGGACGGCTTCCTGCATTTCGGTTCCCTTCTCCAAGACCATCTGTTTTCCCACAAAGGCATGTTCCCTTACATTATTCTCTATATGCCTCCTCTTCATCTTACACACACACACTCACACACACACACTCACACATGCTCACACACACAAACATGGTCCTTTCCCAGTGCAAAATCTATATGTGTAATCAACATTTCCATGCGACAAGTTCATAGAACAGAATCTGAGCTGAGAATCTCAGCTTAGTCCAAAGAAATCTTTAGATCCTGAGTAGCCTGAGTGTGTGCAGGTGTGTGTGTACCTGTGTGTGCGCACACACACACACACATCCTTCCGCCCCTACCGCATTCCGACATCTTCACACAGAGTAATGAAGAGGATTTATTTGCTCTATTTATTGGGCCTGATAATCCACATCCCTTTCAGCCAGAAGGCAAAGCTTCAAGGACGTTCCTGTCACCTCACTGAAACAAGCCCAAACCAACCAGCCAGTGGCTTCTTCTCACACACATTGACATCCCCATTTCTGCTGTTTCCCATACACTGATGGAAAACCCAGGCATCCTTGTGGAGCTCTGCCTTCTGGCCAACCCATAGCTCAAACCCAAGCTTCATCCTTCATGTTCACGCTCCCGACACCTTCTCTTAAGTCTCTCTTCCCACCCAAGCCCTGAAATTCAAGTTCTCCTGGCCTAGGACCATCCCCTGTGACATGGATTCACTGTGTGTGCCCACCCAAGTCTCACCTTGAATTGTAATAATCCCCACATGTCAAGTGCGGGACCAGGTAGAGATAACTGAATCAGGGAGGTGGTTCCTCCATGCTGTTCTCATGATACGGAGTGAGTTCTCACAAGATCTGATGATTTTATGAGGGACTTTTCCCCTCTTCACTCTGCATTTCTTTCTCTTGCCACCATGTGGGACCTGTTTGCTTCCCCTTCTGGCATGATTGTAAGTTTCCTGAGGTCTCTACAGCCTCATGTAACTGTGAGTCAATTAAACTTCTTCCCTTTATAAATTATCCAGTGTCAAGCAGTTCTTTATAGCAGCACAAGAACAGACTAATACAGTAAATTGGTACCACAGAGAGTGGGGTACTGCTATAACAGTACCTGAAAATGTGGAAGTAACTTTGGAACTGGGTAACAGGCACGGGTTGAAACAGTTTGGAGGGCTCAGAAGAAGACAGGAAAATGTGGGAAAGTTTGGAATTTCCCAGAGACTTGTTGAATGGCTTTGACCAAAATGCTGACGGTGATATGGACAACAAAGTCCAGGCTGAGGTTGTCTCAGATGGAGATGAGGACTTCTTGGAAACTGGAATAAAGGTGATTCTTGTTATGCTTTAGCAAAGGGATGGTCAGAATTTTGCCCCTGTCCTAAAGATCTGCAAAACTTTGAACTTAACAGAGATAATGTAGGGCATCTGGCAGAATAAATTTTGAAGTGACAAAGCATTCAAGAGGAAGCAGAGCAAAAAAGTTTGGAAAATTTGCAGCCTGAGGATGCAGTAAAAAAGAAAAACCCATGTTTCCATGGAGCAATTCAAGCCTGCTGCAGAAATTTGCATAATTAACAAGAACCAACTGTTAATCACCAAGACAATGGGGAAAACATCTCCAGGGCATGTCAGAGACCTTCATGACAGCCCCTCCCATTACAGGCCTGGAGGCCTAAAAGGAAAAAACGGTTTTGTGGGCCGGGCCCAGGGTCCCTCTCTCTGTGCATCCTTGAGACTTGGTTCCCTGTGTCCCAGCTGCTTCAGCTCCAGCCACAGCTAAAAGGGACCAAGGTACAGCTTGGGCCATTGCTTCAGAGGGTGCAAACCCCAAGCTTTGGCAGCTTCCACATGGTGCCTGTAGGTGCAAAGATGTCAAGAACTGAGGTTTGGGAACCTCTACCTCAATTTCAGAGCATGTGTGAAAACACCTGGATGTCCAGGCACAAGTTTTTTACAGGGGTGGAAACTTCATGGAGAACTTCTGCTAGGGCAGTGTGGAAGGGAAATGTGGGGTCAGAGCCCTCACACAGAGTTCCTACTGGGGCACTGCCTAGTGAAGCTTTGAGAAGAGGATCACCATCCTCCCGAACCCAGAATGGTAGATCTACCAATGGCTTGCACTGTGTGCCTGGAAAAGCTGCCAACAGTCAACTCCAGCCCATGAAAGCAGCCAGGAGGGGGGGTGTACCTTGCAAAGCCACAGAGGTAGAGCTGCCCAAGGCCATGAGAGCCCACCTCTTACAACAGCATGCCCTGGATGTGAGACATGGAGTCAAAGGAGATCATTTGGGAACTTTTAGTGACTGCCCTATTGGATTTTGGACTGGCATAGGGCCTATAGCCCCTTTGTTTTGGCCACTTTCTCCATTTGGAATGGTTGTATTTGCCCAATGTCTGTACCCCCATTGTATCTAGGAAGTAACTAACTTGCTTTTGATTTTAGAGACTCATAGATGGAAGTGACTTGCCTTGTCTCAGATGAGACTTTGGACTTGGAGTTTGGGGTTAATGCTGGAATGAGATAAGACTTTGGGGAACTATTGGAGAGGCATGACTGTGAAATATGAGAACATGAGATTTGGGAGAGACCAGGGCAGAATGAAATGACATGGTCTGGCTCTGTGTTTCCATCCAAATCTCATCTTGAATTATAATAATCCCCAAGTGTCAAGGGTGGGACCAGGTGGAGATGATTGAATCAGGGAGTGGTTCCTCTATGCTGTTCTTGTGATAGGGAGTGAGTTCTCATGAGATCCAATAATTTTATAAGATGCTTTTGCCCACTTTGCTCTGCATTTATCTCACCTCCTGCCATGTGAAGTAGGATGTGTTTCCTTCCACTTCTGCCACGATTGTAAGTTTCCTGAGGCCTCTCCAGCTGTGCAGAACTGTGAGTAAATTAGACCTCTTTCCTTTATAAATTACCCCATCTCAGGCAGCTTTTCACAGCAGTGTGAGAACAGATTAATACACCCTGAAATGACATCATTTTGCCCTCTGTCCAGTGTCACCGCATCAATTCCTTTTCTGTGAATAACGCTCTGAAGCCTCTCCTTTCTCAAAAAAATTCAGTGGCTGCCTATTACCTGTAGGACAGAGTAATCCAACCCTAGTCGTTTAAATGCAGTCAGCTCCTCCAAGCCTTCTTTGTTGGAAAAATTGAAAAAGGGACCCCTTAAACAAAAACGGTGGCAAGGCTCTGGAGTTATTAAAACCTGAATTCAAGTCCAGTTCGACTCTTCCCTTAATACCACCAAGTGATGTCAGGATTTCCAGAAAGCAGAGCCCATTCAAACAAATGTAGCTTTAGGGGACGCAACAGTAGGCACTTGGAAAGAAGAATTGTTTATGTTCCTGAGTTTTGGGAGTGTGTTAAGAGCATTAGCTAATTCTATGCACTGTCTTAGTCTGTTCCTGCGCTATAAAAAGCTATCCAAGACTCAGTAGTTTAGAAATAATAGACATTTATTTCTCATGGTTCTGAAGGCTGGGAAGTCCAAGATCAACGTGCTGGCAGGATTAGTTTCTGGTGAGGGCTTCTATCTCTTTCAAGATGGCTGGTTTCTGCATCCTCCAGGGGAAGGAATGGAAGGACAGAAAGGCCCTCCCTTCAACCTTGATCCCTGTTGTAAGGGTGCTAATCCCATTCATGAGGGTGCAGCCTCCATGACTTAATCATCTTCCAAAGGCCTCACCTGTTAATCCAATTGCACTGAAGATGTTTCAACACGGATTTTGGAGGGGCCACCATCATTCAAGCAGTAGCACCAAGCACCGGGGATAAACTTCGGGGTCATGTGAACAATGGCTACACCACAAGGCTTCTGTCCACATTCAAATTGTTCAGGTTGATTTGACTGTGCCTTTAGCTGACTCTCCCTAGGCCTATTTCACATAGGTGAGGAAAAATGCTAAGTCCTCAAGGTGCATAAGAATGGCCATCACTGCACAGATGTAGCAAGAGGTCTCACCAGCAGGTGGCCCTGGTGTGGCCAGGAAGAGATGCCATCCCTGATGGCCCAAGTTCTTCCCACTGGCTCTTTCCACAGCCGGGGGGCAGCTGGTCACACATCTTAGCTGCTACAAGCTTCCAGACTATGCCCGAAGGTGCACAAGAACCCTGTGCTCAAAAACCATTGCCACCCCTGGGACCAGGTCCCCTGTCCATAATCCATTTCCTACTTTCTCTACCTCATCCAGGAGGAGAGATCTGCCTGCCTGTCTTCTGAAGCAATAATTTGTATTCTAGCACAATTACATGGCGACTCCAAATGAATGAAGATTCTGCTTAATATTTTTAGTAATGATAACACTTTGTAGGACAAGTGCTTTTTAAAACTCAGAGATGGAGGATGTGGAGTGGCATTTAAAAATGGAGCTGTTAGACAAGATTCTCTGCAGCCCTGGTAAATGTCAAACATTTTATCAACTGGGGAAAGTGGCATGTTAGACATATTTTCCCCAAAACCTGATTAAAACAGAAAGTGTCTTTTGCACATTCGCTTCTGTTTTATATTATGTTAGATAGGTAGGAGAGAAACAAAGAGAGAGTGAGGAGGGCGGGAGGGAGGGAGGGAGGGAGGGATGGAGCGAGGGAGGGACGGAGCGAGGGAGGGGTGGAGGGAGGGAGGGAAGGTGGGAGCAGGGATGAGGAGGAAGCCTGGGAGGGTTGGAGGCATCAATTTAGGTGTGTGCAGATGAAGTGGGAAACAGTCTGCTCCAGAGGCCCAGAGGGGACAACAGCTTTTTGAGCAGAATAAATACTTTGGATGGGCTGCCACTAGAGAAACCTGCTCTGCTTAGAAACTGGAGTGGGGTGGTGGGCTCTGACTGGCTGGCTGTCTCTCTCCAGAGGAATGAAACTCTCAAGGGCGCCGTGTTTGTGCTGGGAGACAAGTTCACTCAGCACAGAGATGCACCTGACATTGCTGGCACCATACAGCTTCCCCTCCAGTCAGTCCAGTAGCTGAATTCCCATGACCGGCTGAACTCCAGCCACCCAGTAAGAAGTCATAGGGCTGGGCTGAACCACCCAAGTGGGGCTCTGTGATGGATGAGGGGAGGTCGAGGTATGAGCCTCGGAGCTACGGGGACCACTCAGGTGGCAGGTCAGGGAGCATCTCCATCAGGGAAGAAATCAGAAATCAGTCTTGCAATAAGGCATATTCGCCACTTTATTCTATACACAGAAAATAAAAGAATGTTGGTGTATGGCCGGAATCAATCGGACTCCAGGACTGCGAGTAATGGAGGAAGCCTGTGAAAGCGAGCATGAAGAGTGACAACCAGAGCACTGAGGACCCAGGGCAGATGTTGATGAAAAAGCTACAGGGTGTCTTTCAGAACCCAGGGACAGTCAGGTGGGGGCTTCAGGAAGGAGCTTCGGAGATCGGCACTCTGTCCCCCATCCCATGACTCCTGTTTCCCTCCCAGTGCACATCTGTTGCCTCCCTTACCACAGTGAGCCTCCCCAGCCTCCCAGATTACAGGCAGCGCAGGGTGGATCAGCCACTCAGAAGCAAAGCTTCTCAATGTTGATTCGAAACTGCCCCAGAAGTGAGTATTCTTACCTCAGCTGCTGCAAAAGGCTGTCCTCTGGTCCCATGGACCGTGGCCAGGAAGCAGGTGGGACCGACTGCACATGAAGGCTGCAGGGACTCTCCACGGGCAGGCTGTTATCCAGGAAGTGCTGAAGGTGCTCATGGCAGGCAACCGAAACATGAGAGCAGGTGCCAGCCAATGGCCTGGAGGGATCTAGAGAGGAAAGGGAGCTGTAGATGCCCTGCTGGAGTCAGGCAGGAGCGAGACGGTGCTAGGGCAGGAGGCGTTCTCCTCTTTCCTGGAGACCCTTTGTAGGGCCAGAACCCCTCAGTCCCTCCTGCTCTCTGGAATTCCTTCATCCGTTTTCCTCCCTTGGGTGAGCCAGTTCTTTCGCATGGCTGTGCATTTTACAAATTTCCATCCTCCAGGACCACCAGGAAGCAGCGACACAGGAAGTAAAGTCACGATGCTCACCCACCCCGAGTTCCCTTCCTCATTCTTCTCCCTGGGCCCCTCCGCCTCTGTCACTACTTCCGTCTTCGACACTTGATGCTGGGGAATTGCCTTGTGCACCACAGTGGCCCTTCTGCCCAGCAGGGTGACTGTCCCTAAGCATGCATTTGCAATTGTTTGGGTTGTGATGAAAACTGACTGGTTTCAATAACAGGAATTTATTTACCCCCAGTTCGGGAGACAGGAAGTCCAAGGTCAAGGTGTTGGGCGGCGTAGATCCTTCTGAGGCCTCTCTCCTTGGCTTGCAGACAGCTTCCTTCCTTCTAGGTCCCACATGGTCTTCCCTCTGTGCATGCCTGTGTCTGTGTCTTAACCTACTCTGTTTATAAGGGCCCCAGTCATTTTGGATGAGGGTCCACTCTAATGACCTCAGATAAACTAACAATAGGGCATCCTGCCCAGCTCCCTGAGCGGGCTCTGTTTGTTCCCCAAATGCAGGCATCTGTCTCTGACTCTACTTGGATGCTCTAACCTGACAATGGGTTCTGAAATCCACGAGGATAAGTGATAACTCCTTCTGACTTTAGTTCAGTGAGGTATGTGGTGAGGTGACTATTCCTTACACCCTGCAATTGCAAGCAACGGCTCTTCGGATTAACAGTAAAAAGCACACACACACACACACGCACACACACATACATACACATACACACATACATATACACACACGCACACACACATACATACATACACAATACACAGACACAAACACACACACACTCATACACACACATACATACACACACACATACACACACACACAGTCTTAGGTCAGACTTCCACAACAAAATACCACAGATTGGAGTGACGTAAACAACAGAAATTTATTTCTCACAGTTTTGAAGGCTGGGGAGTACAAGGTCAAGGTGCCAGCAGATTGAGTGAGTTCCTAATGAGAGTTCTCTTCCTGGTTTGCAGATGGCCACTATGTACCCACTATGTCCACATATGGCAGAGAGAGGGAGAGCAAGTGCAGCCGCACGTTTCTTCTTATAGGACACTAATCCTATCACAGAGGCGCTGCCCTCATGACCTCATCTAAATCTAATGGCTTCCTACACGCCTCACCTCCATCACTTCAGGAGTTAAGTCTTCGGCATACAAATTTGGGCAGGTGGACATGATCATTCAGTCCATAACACACACACACACACACACACACACACAATTATAAATACACAGTCACGAGTGTACACTGTAGTAGTCAGGGCTCTCTAGAGGGACAGAACTAACAGGATAGATATATATGAAAAGGGGAATTTATTAAGTTAAGGAGAATTAACTCACATAATTAAAAGGTGAAGTCCCACAATAGGCCATATGCAAGCTGGAGAGCAAGGAAGCCAGTGGAAGCCAGGGCTGGCTCAAAAGCAGGGAAGCCGACGGTGCGGCCTTCAGTCTGTGGGCAAAGGCCCGAGAGCCCCGGGCAAACGACGGGTGTCAGTCCAAGAGTCCAAAGGCTGAAATTGGAGGCTGGTGTTTGAGGCAGGAAGCCTCCGGCGCAGGAGAAAGATAAGGGCCTGAAAGACTCAGTCTGCTCATTCCACTTTCTTCTGCCTGCTTTATTCTAGCCACATAGCAGCTGATCAGATGGTGCCCACCGAGAATTAGGGCGGGTCCACCTCTCCCAGCCCACTGGCCCAAATGTTCATCTCCTTTGGCAACACCTCACAGACACACCCAGGAACAACACTTTGCATCCTTCAATCCAGTCAAGTTGACATTCAATATTAACCATCACATACGCACATACTGAAACATATTTGTGATCCTCATTGGTAATGATATTTTATCGACTCTGATGAATGTTATCTGGGTACACAAAAGTAGCCATCCCTCTCAAAGACCTCCCCTACAGGAACCGAATTAACGTGGCAGAAGCTTCACTTGCTTCAGATGGGTTTTCGGCGGTAGATGAAGCTGTTGTGCTCACAAGACATCCTACTGTAGTGAAATTGTTCTGGGTCCCGAGTACAGGCTCAGGCCGTTCAAACATACACAATTTTAGGAGAGCATCAGTTGTCGGAATAAATCTCATAACTGCAACACAGAGAGGAGAGGGAAGACGCAGGCCGATGGGTTTGTGCAAACCACTGACATGCCTGTGGTGGATTGTGGTGCTTTGAATTGTGTGGTGTTCCTGATGCTCCCGACTTATGAATGCCCTTTTTGTGTTTCTTCATCGGAAAGTGCGTCCTTTTCTGCCCTGTGAATTTTGATGTGGGAATTGCCCATTGCTCTCCTGTCACTTTAAGAGGTAAAATGGCATGCCAGGCTACCTCCAGATACCATCCGGATGATGCACACGTTTGCAGACGTGTGAAGAATGCGTTTCAAATTTGAGAAGCACAATTCTGAGTTTATAGTATCAACTAATATTTTTTAAATGGACTTTTGAATCTAACTTAAAAACGAGAGTCTTCTCGCATGCAGTCTGAATACAGTAGGAGTGATTTAACATGAATTTTCCGTCATTGGATCATTTCGCCTGCCCTTCTGACTCTGAATCCCTTTGGCAAAGTTATCCATCGGCCAAAGTACTTTCTTGCCCTCTGGCATTTTGCGGATGTTTAGTTGGTTCTTTCTCTTCTTGGGATCATTTGATTTTTTTTTTTTTTTTTTTTTTGGTCAATAGCTCTTTAAAGAGTGAGCCAAACTATGACTCCCGCTTTTCTTCACCTATCATTTTTGGCATTTTGTGAGGATGTGTGTCTTTTTCTCCTGCTGATCCCAACAGAAACACCATGAATGGAGGGGTGAGTCAGTATGCTTCTGGAAATGTCTTCTCCACGTTTATTTGTTACCCTAATCAATGGATGTTAGTTCAGGAATGCAACCGCTTCCTTAAAGCTCAGAAAAAATAAAGGTAGATAATATAATATTAAAACAAAGTCAGTACTTATAGAAGGCACAGCTGAAGTCAGCTCCACCAGTTTGCAGGCAGGAGGAGAGACCCTTCCCTGGGAGCACCTGTGACCAGTCCTGCTGGCCATCGGGAGGGGCTGCAGGGAGGAAGAGGACCAGCCACGCTCCCTGCCTTGCTCTGTCCTTGCAGGGGAAGAGGGAAGCCGAGCCCAGACTTCTCATTAGCAAGAGACAGAGAAAGGGGAATGTCCTGGAGAAGGCTTCACAAACCTACTCTTCTCTTTTTGCAGGGAGAGTCCCTATAGCATAGTTGGACATCGAACAATGATGATGTTTGATATGAGAAGGAAGAAGAGGCCCTCCCATCCTCTGTCCTGTGCTTGTTACCTGCAGACATATCCACAGGGACAGCTTCTCTCTACTCTTCTGGCTGGGGAGACATCTCGTCTGGAGGGGACTTCATCCTGGAAAATGCTGTACTGCATGATAGCAGCCATTTGCTGGGGGAACAGGGCTGCTTTCAGATGGCGAAGAGTTCTCTGTCGGTGCCCTCTGCACCATGGTCAGAAATAGAGATGGGATTCTTACAGCAACTACTTGGAATGTATAAAACATAACTTACTTTTTAAACCAATGACAGGTAGTTGTATCATTGACCGGAAACAGGTGGCACATTCAAATTGGGTATTTGACATTGACAAAGAAATGGGCAGTGTTTAGAGAAGTTACTGGGATCCAGCAGCCAACATCTGGTCCTGAAAGGACAGAGGATGGAGCAGTTTCTAGAACCTGGAGATAGAAGAATGGAGAAGGTCCCTGGTGGGAGCTGAGATTCTCATTCAAGGGTCTCCAGCAGCCTCCAGGAGCACCAGGAGGGAGCCAGTGGGATCAGTTCCCCAACCTCTCTCTTTCCCCTGTTTCCTGCAGGTGTTCCCTGTTGGCCAAACCCAACGGGAAAGGCAAGAACCATAAATGCAGGGCAGTCTCCCAGACACAGAACAGAGTGGATGAGTGGGAGGCCCAGCAGAAGGAATCCAGCAAGAGGGGGTCTTCAGGTTCTCCCAGCCCCGGACCATCTCCTCTCAGTTTCCTTCATGGAATTTTCCTCTTGTAAAGAGCTGACATTCTCAGGACCCCAAACCTCAGCCCTCCTCTCACTCTGCAGGTTCTCCTTTCATCTTGGAGTTTACATCAGTACAAACACCCAGGACACTCCTAAGTCTGTGTCCCCTACATCAACCCCCTCCTGAGTCAGCACACCCTATTTCTAATCAGCAGTCAGAATGGTTCATCCACCTGGATGTCCCAAAGTCACCGCATGGACAACAGCGTGCCTGGACCTCTGCTGCCCTTCCAGCCTCCAGCCACCTGAACAAGAAGCTCCCTGTGCGCCGTATCCCCTTCCCTGACATCCTGCTGCTGTCAGCTGCATGTCTCCACACTCTGCCCTGTGCTGGAGTGCTGGCTCCGTTCCACTCACACTGCCTCTGTCTCCCAGGAACTTTTCTTTTTGCCATTCTCCCTCGGTCACCCCTTAGCGTCACCACCTGAGCTGGCTCCGGAAGCAGGGATCTGCTCATTCCTCCCTCAGGCACAGCCCCCTGCTGTTCAAGAGGCCATGGATGGGGTGCAGAAGCTCTTATTCCCCAGGGTCCCACTTCTGCTAAACACAGCTCAGTCACTATGTATGACAAGTTGGGCAACTCCATAAAAGTAGCTCGTTATTAATGGAAATTAAAAAATAAAATGTGGTGAATGATTCACTCTGTGAAGTTTGGTTTGCACAAGGGAAACTTTCTTTTTTTACAAGGGAACTTTTCGGGAAGACGGGCATGATCTATATCTTGATCATGTGGGTGGGTACACAGGTAAGTAAATGCACCTGTCAGAACCACCCAGCTTGACCCATAAAAATGGATGCATGTTACTGAATGCAAATTAGGTGTCAACAAAGTTTTTAAAATATTTTATTTTAAGCTCCAGGATGCATGTGCAGGACGTGCAGGTTTGTTACACAGGTAGACATGTGTCATGGTGGTTTGCTGCACCTGTCAATCCATCACCTGGGTATTAAGCCCCCCATGCATTCACTATTTATCCTGATGCTCTCCCTCCCCCTACCCCCACGGATGAATCTGGAAGCCATTATCCTCAGCAAACTAAAACAGGGAAAGCCTGTTTTGTTTTGTTTTTAAGTTAGTTAGAGCAGATTCAAGGTGAGCACCACTCTCACATTACACTTACTCATTGGCACCCATGCTTTTGTATTACAGTGACTGATGCTAGCTGCTGCAAGAAACGGCCCCCAGGTCTCAGTAGCTGTTTACCATAGGAGCTTTGCAGTTTGCTCACATCCTGGAAACTGTCATATGTTCAAGACAGCCTTCCAAGTGATGAGTCAGAAAATCAGTCTCCTCTCATTCCATCTCGTGGTTCTGCTGGGACCTCAGAGTCATCCTTGATGTCCTTCACACCCAGCCAGTGGACCACAGGGAGAGAGAGAATCACACATTCTACATGCTGGGCCTGGCAGTGTCTGACCTCACTTCCAGCCACACTCCAATGGGCAGAATGAGTCCAAGGCCCTGCACCCACACATGTCAGGGGCTGGAGGCTTTGGAGAGGCTGGAAGGAGAGGAGATCTGGTCGTGAATAGGCTGCACGGTACCTGCTGCATCTTTCTGGATGGAGACATAGCAGGTTGGAGTTAGAGGAAGGTCCTCAGTCCCCTGGAACTCTCCAGAAGCTGCAGCCTACTTTATCAAAAACACATATTCTCCAAGCTGCGCATGCCCATAAAACGTGTGACATCTGCAAATGGCTGAACAATCTATCTCCTCACAATGCTTTGGAGGGGTGTCCTCCAGCACGAACATCATCCATGTGAAGGCCACCTGCCACGTGGCCCAGGGTGGGATCCGGGGCTGCCAGAAGCCCCAGGACACCCACGCCTCACTGGAAAGGGAACTTAGATGGTCTGACTGCTCCACAGGATTGGGGTTGGAGGAGCCACAGGCAGAGGCAAGGAGACCACCCGGGGTTGGCAGGGGATGGGGAGAATCATAAATCCAAGCTGGAGATGGAATGGCTGCTGCAGGAGATCAAGCAGCACGTTGAGGACACCACCCTGTGTGTTTGGCTCTGGCAGGTAAACGGTGGGACAACCACGTGCATCCAGAGGGTTTCCCTCCACCTGGCTCTACCCCCCATTAATTCCACTGTTGAAAGACACACTGCCGTCCTCCCGGAGCATGCCAAGAGGGCAAAAAGGGTGAGGAGTTTTTAGAAAGAGAACAGTGGCCATCCCCTTCTCCTTTGTCTTAATTTTTTCAATAGAGAGCTGCATTCGTCACTTTTTTTTCCTGTATCTTATGATGTTTTGACATCTTGAAAACTTTACTGGCTGGAAGAGACTGCCCCTACCAAGGCTAACCAATACTTAGAGACATAAAAAACCCTAACTCTTTAAACCAACAAACCCCAAGCCTATACCCCAGCCACCCACTTTCTCTAACTCTCAGACACCAAGTCCTGGCCTCCATTATCCCAGGACCACATATCGGGCAACTACAGACCACTCCTCTACAGCCCAAAACCTGCTGGAATCACTCAAACTAGCCAATCCCAAACCTTTCCTGAGAGAACCCTAGTAAAAGCCCTGGCCTAGCCCTTCCCCTTGTTTCTGACCAACGCTGGTGCCTCCCCACGTGGCCCTGCGTGATGAGATATGTCCCCTTCTCCCAGGACATGTAAGTAATGCATCTTCTTTTTTTCCTTTTGAGACAAAGTCTCACCCTGTCATACAGGCTGGAGTACACCGGCACAACCTTGGCTCACCACAACCTCTGCCTCCTGGGTTCAACTGATTCTCCTGCCTCAGCCTCCCTAGTAGCTGGGATTACAGGCGCCCACCACCATATTTGGCTAATTTTTTGTATCTTTAGTAGAGACGGGGTTTCACCATGTTGGTCAGGCTGGTCTCAAACTCCTGACCTTGTCATCTGCACGCTTCAGCCTTTCAAAGTGCTGCGATTACAGGCATGAGCCACCACGCCTGGCCCAACACATCTTCTTTCAATGGCATTGGAATCTGTGTCATCACTTGGTCACCTCCATAGATTAAAATCTTGTGGGTACAAATGAAACCAAGACCCAGGAATCCTTCCCGCAATTCTCATCCCATCCTTGATTCAGGAAATGTAATTCTATGAGCACGTTCTCTGCCCACCTCCCAAACCTAAGTGCCATGTTACACCTGGCAGACTGTAATACACATTCTATTTACTGTTATCCTGAAATTGTTCAGCCAGATCTTTGCTACCAACCTGTGATTACACGAAGTGTTGGAGGTGCATGGTACACCATTTCCTGATTTCCTGAACAATGTGGACATTGTATTTGGGTCTAGCATCAGTGAGCCATGAACAAAGAACAGGATGGTGTATTATTAATGAATGTGCTGATTCCACCGCACAGCTGCAGAGCTCTCAGTACCTTCAGAGCAACTGTGTAGCTTCTTATGGGGTCCTAAAAGCACCCCGGTAGGTAGGTAGAGCAGGCACTGTAATTTCTGTTAACTGATGCGGAAATAACGACCAGAGTGTGAATGGGCTTGCCCAAGGACACACAGCTGGCCGATCACAATGCCAGGATCCACATCTGTAGCTCCTTCAGCCACAAAATAGTCCTCTTTTTATCTTCAGCTTTGTGTTTGCAGGCTCATTTTGGTTTCGTTTTGCTTTTGTTCAAATTTAAGTATACACACCCAAGGAAGAAGAGTGATTAAAGAAAGCTGAAGAAATACATGCAAATTATTATTTAGCTTGCTCAAAGACACTGTAGCTTTGCCGACACCGGTGTTCTGTGACGGGATTTTCCCCAGGCTTGCTGAGTGCCAGGCGCTGTGCTGGGGCCAGGGCTGCAGATGAACACAGGACAGATCCAGTGACAGCATCCCTGGGTCTGATGTGGAAGAGACCCCATGACTGAATGGGAACCACATACATAATCCGAACTGGGACAGGTGCTCAGGCAAAAAGAACAGAGGGCCTGTGATCAAAAGAGGGGCAGGGACCTTACCTGTGCGGATGTGAAGCCCGAAAATTTGAGAAAGGTCTCAGTTAATGTAGAAAGCTTATTTTGTCAGAGTTGAGGATGCGTACCCATGACACAGTCTCAGGAGGTCCTGACGACATGTGCCCAAGGTGGTCAGAGCACAGCTTGGCTTTATACACTTTAAGGAGACCCAGGGCATCCATCAACACATGCAAAATGAACATTGGTTTGGTCTGGAAAGGCAGGACAGCTCAAAGCTGGGAGAGGGCTTTCAGGTCACAGGTAGGCAGAGACAAAAGGCTGCATTCTTTTGCATGTCTGACTAGCCTTTCCAAAAGAGGCAATCAGATAGATATACGTTTATCTCAGCGAGCAGAGGGATGACTTTGAATAGAATGGGAAGCAGGTTTGCCCTAAGCAGTTCCCAGCTTGAATTTTCCCTTTCGCATAGTGATTCTGGGGGCCCAAGATATTTTCCTTTCACAAGAATGTCAAGGTAGGCGTCCTGGGGAAGAGATGTACCTGCAGAGGCAAAGAGACAGGGAGCGGATGGCTGAGGGGGGTGAGATGAGAGTGGTAGGCAGAAGGAAGGAATGCTTCAAACAGGGAGGACAGGGTTCATGGTCCCCCTGCAAATGCTGTAGAAAGGAAGGTTTGGCCCTAGAAGCCCTAAGGGTAGCCAAAAGGAACTCAAGAAGAAAATTGTGCGGGGTCATCAAAACCAAGACTTCTTTGGAGGCCATGTCCAAGAATTTGGTCTTTGTTCTGAGAATTGTAGGATCTCTGAGCAAATTTTAAACAAATGGGATGAGATACGCCATTGAAAAGCATGTACTGGCTGCTCTGAAGCAATAGAAGGAGAAGGCAAGAGTGAGAATTAAGGACTTCCATTGGAAGGTCAAGGTCAGCATCCAGGCCAGAGTTGACAGCCTCCTGGTCTAGATGGCCTGGGTGCTGCAGAAGGAATACCTGAAACCCTGACTTTGAGGTCATGTGTTCCTGGGGGTCCCAGGAGTCCCGGGAACCTCCCTCAGACGTACAGCACCTGCACAATTAACATTCAGGGGCGCTGCTCCTCCAGCTGTGCTGGCCCATCTGCAGGGACCCTCATCAGCTCACTTGCTCTGTGGGTAATAGACAGCTCTGGAAGGAAACTGATGTTCCAGATGGAGATGACCAGTTTAATTTGCAACTTCTAAATCTGTACAGAAACAGTGTTCTGTCATTAAAGATTCATTTAGACTTATCTTAATAGGAAACAATATAACTCAGCCAGACCCATAAATGACAAATTGCCCTCCCTCAAGAGAAATCCTAAGGCAAAAGACGTGACTTTCCATCATTGGGTCCAGTAGTTAATTTCCGTTTAGCTGACGGCGCTTCACAGCATTCAGAATGATGAGTGGTCCCCCTCTGGCCTTCTGTCCAATGCTCTAAACTCACAACGTGGATTGCAGTTTCATAACCAACAAGGTGACCATTAGTACCAGCTTGAAAGAGCTGTTCGGATGGCAAGTCATGGAACCAAGAAGGTTGATAGCTTACGTATCAGTGATTCCATACCACTTCTTGAATTTAAGAATGAATACAGCAACAAAAAGGGGAAAATGATGGAAATTCCCCAAGTTATATAGACATAAAAGTGACTGAAGGAAATTTCAGCTGGGGCACAAATGCTGTCTTCAAGAGCATCCTGGTACATTGCTTTCTTCTTGGCTTCTCTAATTGGAAGCAGCATACTTTAAGGTAAAATATCTAGAAATTGGAGTCATACTGATTTGACTGTGATTTTTGGCTTAACACATACTAAATAGTTAGCACAGTGAGATGTTTAAGGATATGGGACTTAAGAGGCCAGCCTGGGTTTGAATGCCAGTTCTAATGAAATCAGGCAAATGACTCAATTTCTAAACCCTTGTTTCATTCTCTAAAACAAAAACAATAAAAAAAATGGATCTTGCCTCATGTGTTTGTTATATTTAAATGATATATGTCCTGTAAAACCATCAGGACAATGACCAGCCTCTCATACTAACAACAACATTGGTGACCACTTTCCTTTTCTAGCTGTGTGATGGCACATAATTGCCTGCATTACTTTTCTGTGTCTATCTCAGGCTAAATTAAATGTGCATAAATCACTTAATTCAGCACCCGGCACTTGATAGTGTCTGCAATGTGAGTTTCACTCCTCACTGTGTATTTGAAAGCTGGTTGAAAATTTGCCTTGTCGTGTGACCAAATAATCTCATGACTGAGAGAGCTTTCTGAACCACATAACAAAGGAACGTGATTTATTCACCAGCTAAATACTTTCCAGGATTCCAGCACTCAGCCCCTGGAGTGTGTTGAATACCTTAGCTTCAGTAGCAACATCCGAGTTCAGAATTGGACAGCTGGAGCCCCACAAAGAATAGAAGGAACTTGGGCACCACATTGTTTAGGCATTTCTGAATGCCAACCCTCCAATGGATTCAGGAGACCTCTCACACCCTCGTAAGCAAAGAACGTGATTTAAGAGCCCAATCTGAACTCAAACCACCTTGGGCCCTGAGCATGTATGAGAAGAGTGGCAGGAGTGTTCTCTCAAGCCAGGCTGGAGTGCTGAGGTCAAAGGGATGTAAAGTCAAAACACAGAATTGGCGGAGAAGTTAAAGTAAAACCCACGTAAGGGAAAGCACCGAAGGGAATCACATGTAAATTGCAGATGGATTAATTACCTGTTTCTGCATAACAATAAGATCACACACTCAGTGGCTTCAAACAACACACATCTATGATCTCACAGCTTCTGCAGTCCAGGAAAACAGACTCTTAGCTAGGCCCTGTGCAAGGCTGCAGTCCCAGTGTCAGAGGGTTGAGTTCTCATCTGACGCTGGACCAGGGAAGGCTCTGCCTCTAAGCTCCTGTGGCTGTTGTTGGAATTCTGTTCTTTGCAGGTTGCCAGGCTGAGAGCCTCAGTTTTTTTCTGACTATTGACGAGAAGTTGGTCTCAACATGGCCACGTGCTTCCTCAGAGCCAGCAGGGGTGTGAGGCACCTGGCAAGACGTTCAGTATTATATAACATGAGCAGGTACAAGCAATTATGCTCATTCTGTTACAACTGCGGCATTCCGTCAGTTAAGAGCAAGTCCCAGGTTCCATCCACACTAAAGCAGGGAGATGGCATAGGGGATGATCAATAAATAGCAAGTGGGGGTCCTGGGGTCACCTTAGAACCAGTGCATCTCAGCAGTGCTACCTGAAGGAGATGGCATCTCAGAGCTCTATTATTCCCTCCACTGGCTTGTGAGCAAATGGAAGGAAAGGCTCCTGAATGTTGCATTTGGGAGAAAGGGAGTGTCTGAGTCAGGAGATTAAAACAAAGGAACAAGGAATAAGCCAGAGGCTCTAGCTGGGAAGTAAATTATATTTTTTTTTTCTTTAAAGAAGGAGAAACCTGCTCTTAAAGTGAATCTGCCCACTGCCCCAGTGCCGTGAAAAATGCCCTTGAAGCATGTCCAGGCAGCATCCAGCAGGATAGCTTGAGCATCCAGCAGAAGAGCCATCTCTGCCGAGTTAGGGCACCTTGGCTCCACTCCTGATGCTGCCATTCACTGCTGGAGGACCCTTAGCAAATCCCATCCTCTCAGAGAAAGGCTGTGGCCTAAGACACAGAGGGGCTCCATCTGTCCAGCTGCCCTGCCTGGGTCATTGATTTCCCCCTGCAGAAAGGAAGAGTAAGCTGGGGGAAACTAGCAGGAAAGCCTCTTACAGGACTCAGAGGAAGGCGATGCAGCGGTTTCTAAACCATAGCTTGTGGAAAGGGAGAATGGCACCAATGGCCACTGAAGGCTCTGGGACTGCCGGTTAAGGTGAGATTTAGGAAGAGGGCTGCATGCCCCTTTTGAACTCCTGTGAGCCTCACTGAGCATTGGGTGAGTGAGCATCACTGGCTTTTTCACCTGGAGTCTGTGCAGTGCTGGAGGCGCAAGATTTCCATTGCTGAATCTGGTGTGTGCCTTTGCAATGGCACATACCTTCCATTGGGTCAAGTCCAAGACCCTCAGGACAGGGTACCATGCAGGAGGGGTCTAAGATAAGGCTGACATGACAGCATGAAGCTCCACAGCAGAATTTACCCCACTCCCCTGAAAGAGGGTGCTCAGGATGGACTTAGCTATCACTCCACTGTGCTCCTGAAAGCATCAGGCCATGAGATGCTCAGTGCCCCAGCAGACCTGTTAGAAGTGCACCAGCTTCTCCCACTGGCATTCTCAGAGCACAGAGGCATCCTGAGAAGAGAAAATTTTTATTTCAGAACTTCTCCAACATTTCTACACCTAGCACTTTGGGTGTTGACTGGTAACAACTGCTAATATTTCAGTACTCTGGTGGGAGGGAGGAACCACTGGGAAATGCTGACAGCCCCAGAGCCATTATCCATGAGTCGCCATGGAGTGTTGCTTCTGTGCCAGCCACTGCTGGGGCAGAGAGGCATTCAATCATGAAAAGAAGAGACAATGTGGTCCCTGCCCTCACAGCACTTCCATTCTAGGGATGAAGCAATGGCAAGACAAATGCACACAGTGTGCAGGATGTTAGAGGCAAGTTCCAGGGAGAAAGGGTAAAGCAGGGTTGGGCTGCTGACATTTTGAATGGGGTAGCTTGGCACACTTCACCAAGAAAGACCTTGTGGTCTGCAACTGGGGAAAGTAAGCAGGCGAGCAGGAGGGTGTCTAGGGAAAGAGCATTGTAGGCAGAGGAGCAGCAGTGCAAAGGCCCTGAGTCAGGAGCCACCTGAAGTTCTAGAGAGGCTGCGAAGAGGCTGAGGTAGTTGAGCAGAGAAAATGAGGCATGAATACAAATAGATGATGTCACAGAGGTGATGGGGACAAATTGCATGGATTCGTCTGATGCATAATGGAGGGCAGAATCCTATGGGGTCTGATACATAGTGGAGGGAGCACATCCTATAGGTTTGACAGGAATTGGGGCCAAATTCTGCAGGGTTTGGTAGGTGGGGAGGACAAAACCCTACAGGGTCTAGTAAGGGAGGGAAGGAACAACTCCTGTAGGGTCTAATAACTAAAGGGATGAGCAAATCCTAGAGTTTGACAGGTAGCAGGGATGGTTTTGTTGAACTTGGGCTCTAACTGTGCTGCACTCAGTACTGTGAGAGTATTCTTAGCAGAGAGCCGGGCTGGCTGTGATCTCACAATAGGTCCATCTAGGAACAAGGTTGAGACAGGACTGCAGGAGGGACTGGGGTGGAAGATGGCAGACTCATCAGCAGGCTGGTGGTGACTCAGGCCAGGGAGATAAGAGGGCTGTAACTAAAGGAATCATCCTCTATCTCTCCTTTAAGCTTTCCCCTCCATAAACCATAGTCTTTAAATCTAATGCTCTGCACGAAACCCAGGCAATCCACTGTTAGACACTGTTATGTTTTTTCCACCTAATTGAGCGAGTGGTTAAGAATTTAAGACATTTTATGGCACTTATTAATCTATTGTCAGTCTTTAATTTTATAGACAGGAACCAGTTAAGAGCTGAGCTATAAAATTTCACTATGGATTCCGGGCCCTTAATGTTGACCACAGGATTCATGGGGACATGGAGGGGTGAGGGGGGGGACAGGAGGAAGGAAAGCAGAGTTCATCCCCATGGGCCCAGGCTGGGAGGTGTCTCGGGCCCCCTCCTTTCTAACTCACACCAATAAACTTGCCGCCAAATGAACTGTGCAGAAACTTTCTCCCCCCTGGATCATTCCTACCTTCAGAAGTCCCAGGGCCTGCGTCATCTCATCCAATAGATCTAGAGATGCTCCTTGCAAAGTCTCAGGCACCACATACTCTTGCCAGACTCCATCTAGCTGTTCCTCAGGACAAGACACTAGGTCAGCCTCTCACTTTCCCTCCCTTACACCGACAGTGCCCCATTCACATCCCCTAACCTGCTAAACACACTATCTTCTTCTATCCCACTGTTTACTAATGACTTAATTGGGATCAGGGATTCAGAGAGATGCTCTCTGCTCTCTGCTCTTCCAGCAGATGATGAATGTGTGAAAAACTAAAGCACATGATGACAAAGGCAGGCCTGGCTCATGAGCTGCAGGATCGATGTGCTATGAGTCACTTCTACTTTGCAGATGGAGAAGTAGGATTAGGATCAGGTGAAGTGTCTTGGAGGAAGGTTGAGGTTGGATATGTAGGGTGCCACGACCAGCTGAGAGTGAGACCAGCGACACCACAGCACTTCAAGCTCTCTGCAGACATTCCATCCTTCCCGGCTCCCACCCAAGCCCTCTGCCAGGGTAGATCCAAGCCAGTAACTCACCCTGGAGCTGCTGACTTCTGTGGCGGCCTCTGAGAAAGCAACCCACTTCTGCTTCAGGTCCTGATGGTCCCAAATCAACGACAAGGCCTCATTTGTCCTTGGCCTCAAAATGTCAATCGTCATAGCTTAAGAACTTTCAAGGGCAGTATAAGAGACAATCATATGTGTATGGTTTGCAGAACTGTGATTGGAGATATGGCTCCTTGTATTGTTAAAGTCACCTACGACGTGAGGCCCACATGGCAAATTCCTCTTAGAAGCAGCACTTGGGCTGCTTTGCGTGAGATGCTGAAAGCTACGTGCTTCCTTGGGTGTATTTTTTTTTTTTCTTTTTTGCCTGCCAGGGAATTTGGACTAAGCTTTATGCTCCATTGTTAGAGCACGTCCCAGCTTAAGAACTTTTTAGAGTCAATTAACTTTCTTCCTTCTTTTTCCCTGCCCCCAAATCATTCACACAGATTTTCATCACATTCCTATGCCACTTTTTACTCTTTTAATTCACCTCTAATCTTTTCCAGAAGCAAGTGGGGATTTAGGGAATTAATTCAACTCTTTCTTATCTGTGAACTCACGGTGACCACTGCCCCAATGTGGAAAATCACTCTCGGTGCAGACACAGTTCAATTGAGACATGAAAACTTCTGAGAGTGGAGTCTATCAAGCAGCTATTGAACAGGCTGCCTCTGCAGAATATTAACAGCATGAGGAAAGCTATGTGTTATGAATTCATCTCTGAGAAAAGGTATCAGTCTAAGTATAGTGCAATGTGAACCTCATTTGGTAAAAATAAACATGAAGTGCATATATACATATAAAAATGGAAAGAAATGATACTAAAAGGTTAATGCAATTATTTCTAGGATGAGAGATTCATAATGATTCTCTAATTCTTCTTTGAAATTTTCCAGTGTGCTCCATTTTTTTTATCCACAAGTGTATGCTCTTTCTCTTTTGCTGAGCATTGCTTCCAAGTTATCCATCTTGCATACTTACATCTGGATCATTCATGAAAACTGCATATACCATGCCACTATGTGAACATATGACCACTTATGTATTGATTTGCATATTGATGGACATGTAGATGACATCCAATCATCTAGTTTTGCAACAATTCTGCTCTAACTTTGGGGGGCACAGGTTCAAGTGGTCCCTTAGAGTTTACTTGAGAGGGAGAATTGCTGCTTTCCACGTGATTGCAAATCAGATCTTCAGAATGGGTGCTTCCTTATCAATACTTGGCACTGCAAGCCTGCTTTTCTTGTCAGCCAGTATAATTGGCACAGAACGTTATCTCAGTAGTTTTTGAGCGCGAATGAGGTAAAATGTCTGCTACGGTCTGAGTGTTTACATCCTGCCAAAATTTATATGTTGAAACCCTAACCCCCAAGGTGATGGTATGAGAACGTGAAGCCTTTGGGGACTGTGTAGGTCATAAGCAAAGAGCCCTCAAGTATGGGATTAGTGCCCTTATGAAAGAAAACCCAGAAAGCTACCTCACTCCTTCTACTCTGTGAGGATGCCATGGAAAGGTACAGTCTACAAACCAGAAACCAGGCCGTTACCAGACACCAAATCTACCAGGATGTTGATTTTGGACTTCCCAGCCTCCAGAACTGTGAGAAATAATTTTTTTGCTGTTTTTTTGCAAGCCACACAGGCTATGACATTTTGTTATGGCAGCCCAGATGGACTAAGACAGTATCTTCATATCTTCACATGTGTTTTGGCTATTTGAGTTTGATTTTTCTTTCTTTCTTTCTTTCTTTCTTTCTTTCTTTCTTTCTTTCTTTCTTTCTTTTTTTTTTTTTTTTTTTTTGAGATGGAGTCTTACTCTGTTGCCCAGGCTGGAGTGCAGTGGCACAATCTTGGCTCACTGCAACCTCCGCCTCCTGGGTTGGAACAATTCTTCTGCCTCAGCCTCCCGAGTAGCTGGGATTACAGGTGTGCACCACAATGCTCAGCTAATTTTTAGTAGATACGGGGTTTTGCCATGTTGGCCAGGCTGGTCTTGAACTGCTGGCATCAGGTGATCCACCCACCTCAGCCTCCCAGAGTGCTGGGATTACAGGCGTGGGTCATCGCACCCGGCTGTGTTTGCCTTTATGAATTGTATATTTTCTTCTCTGCCCATTTATTTATTGAGGTATTTGTATAATCCGAATTGATTACTTAGAAATTGTTCATTTAAAATGATTTATTTGCAGAATATTAATTCAACTTCTCTAGTCATGTTTTTTAATTTATTATATGTTTTTCTAAAGCAAAATTGCCACATTGCAACCTGAATGGATCTAATGATGAAAACTTGAGTTGTAGACCACCCCCACTTCCAACACACACACATAGAAGGGTTATCAGGGAAACAGAGTTTTTGGAGCCTCAGTTTTGGTACTCAAGTCACAGAGATGTAAATGCTGCAGAAAAAGAATGGGCCCAAAACTCAAGTCTTGCCTGGACATCAGACGGATGTTCATCAAGAGGCATTGTATTTCTCATCTCTCGTAGGAACTCTGATTTGAATCAAATCACCACAACTTTTGCATTTTTCTGATGGAGGGACGCATATTCCTTGTACAAAGAGCATTCTCTCTCTCTCTCTCTCTCTCTCTCTCTCTCTCTCTCTCTCTCTCTTTTCTGTTTAAGAGCATTCTCTCTTGACTGTTTCAAGATAACATCTGTCAAGCTGCTCCTTGACTGAGGTCTCTGGGGAGCATGTTATTGAAGGAAAACGAATATTTCATCATCTTCATCTTGAAGTGGCTGGCCTCTGGATAACTTTACAAAGACCCATCTCAATACAGCCCCCAATTCTGTAATACCTTCTACCAGAAGTACAGTTTCCTGGTGTTCTGTTTCCATTCTTGCTAGCGAAAAAACCCCAACCAGAGCTCTGGTTTTATTTACTCTCCTTCCTAGTTTTATCACCTTCTCTAATTGTGAATGAAAATGGTGGTTGAACTGTGAAGTTACAATGCCATACTGAGATCACTTGTCTTGAGGCATGTTGGAGTGTACTTAGGATATCTCCACTGTGGGGTACTTCTCATGTCAATGGGACTTTAAATATAATGCATCTCTTTGTAATTTATTCAACCCTATGGGTTGAGAGCATTCCCTTGGCCAGATACTGTGCATTGAAGACTGAGCTGTCTTTGTAAAGAAAGACATTACTTGAGATACCTGATTCTTGAGATTGAGTGACAGGGATGCAATGGGGGCACTGAATGCCCATAAAGACCAGCCCACGAAAAGACCAGGGAGCAGGACATGCCAGGGAGAGGAAGCGGAAAATGTGTTCAGGAGGCTGAGCTTCAGGATCAGAGAGAAGGCTGGTGTCATGGAGGCAGTAAAGGATGAAGCAGCATGGGAAGTAGAAAAGTTTCTTTTTAAAGTTTCCTTTCTTGTTAAAGAGTAAAACTCCTTCTTAAGCCTATCCTTTTTAACTGTTAAACATGCTTTACTTATAGGCACATAGTACACTCTATGTCCCTGTACTTTAACCAAGATGTCTGTGCTGGATGTACTCACAGGTATGTCCCAGGTCTCCATTGCTTTTACCTGTTTAAAAAAGTTTTAAGTTGTTAGCCAATCAGGATTTAGTTTTGATTGTGAGGTCTGACTCCAGCCAATGGAGATCAGACGCAGCAGTGAGGATGACCCCAAATGCATAGGGGATAAATATGCCCGTTTTCCTTTGTTCATTGTATTCTTATGGCAAGACGACTAACGAGGGTGCCCTTCCTGCAGTCCAGGAAGTAAAAATTGTGTTGCCAAAAGATCCTTTGTCTCAGTGCTAATTTTTCTTTGCAGCACGCAGCATCTGTTTCCAACAGGAAGAGAATGGTAGGAGACAGGAAAGATACAGCCAGGGATGGGTCCTGCAGGTCCTTTGGCCATGGGAAGGTGTTTGGATTTTATTCAAAGAACAATGAGACTGAGATGAACTCTTAAGACCGCCATGGCTGTATATGAATGCATTGAAAGGGGGCCAAAGAAAAGTCTGGAGGTTGACATCATAGTGCAGAAGAGAATGATGGTGGGTGCAGACCACTTCCCTGATCCCAAGAGAATGTCTCCAGGTAGCAGGTAGAACTGGGGGCAGGGGAGCCCCATGAGAGGAGCAGCCAAGATCCAGATGCTGCACCAGCTGCGGACGCTCCCCTTGTTTGGAAGATAAGTAAGAAATTATAAAGACCATTTTCCCAAAGAATCAGTAGCTTCCGTTTTAATGAAGGCTGACGTCTGAATGATGTTATTCTGGTGGAGGACTTTGTTTCTATCGGTGGTTTTTAACTAATTACCATAAGTACTGTCCATTTAGAGTTTCACTGTAATTCCAGTCCCTATTAGTGTGTAAGCAGTGCCTTATCTTTGCCGCAAGCTACTGTTTATTCATAGGATGAGACAGTATATCACAGACATTGTCATATCAAATGGATGTTTTTGTATTACATTGTGTGCAGTATGAATGAGCCAGAAGTGATTTGCCAAATAGGAAGTGCATTAAGAAATGAATTCTGAATTTTAAAAGACATCCACTTGCTGTTGCTTGAGTTTGGGGTGTCTTGGGTTCCAACTTTCTTTTTATCTTGGAGTTTTTGCCTTAAGAAAATGTGAGCTGGCTGGTGGGTGGCAGCATTGATGAGGGGCTCGGTTAGTGTCCTCAGGTCACCAGGGGATGCTGCTTCTCACTGCCTCTGTGCACAGGTGTGGGCGCCTTGCTGGCTGCAAAAACAGTGCTACCTCCCTTTCTCTACCTTTCATCAACAAAGATATCAGCTATCTGGCATGTCAATTTGAAGCCATAAGGAGATCAAGCTGGCACAGTCTGCAAAGCTTAAATGCTTGGTTGCCATTAGGATTCAGAACAGCACTTTCAGGAGCCCCCAAATGGAACCTCACATCTGCAGGGACCCGAGGAAAGATCGCCTCTCTCTGTTTGCGAGAGACACATATGGAAGCAGACAGATGTTCTTGATGAGATGGCCAGTTCAATTTGCAGTTCCTAAATCTGTAGAGATATCATGTCCTGTCATTAAACATTCATTTAGAACCATCTTCATAGGAAATAATGTAACAGAGCATTGTACCTAGATGATAAATGGTGCTTTTTGCACATGAAGTATTAAAGTGACAGCCACCAACTTCTCCATCTGAACCTTCAAGTAAGTACTTGGCTGGTTAAAGCAAGTCCGTTTCCTCAAAGCTCATTCATGTGGCTGTTCTCTGCATGGCCACTGTGTGTTAGACAGTGTGCTGGAGGGGAAAAGGCATCAACAGCATACAAGACACAGTGTAGCCTTCCAAGAAGCTCCCAGGAATAGGTTCTGATCATTTAAGAATACACAGAATAAAGTCAGGATATGTCTCAGCAAACGAGTGCTCTTCTTTGCTGGATTCACTTTGAAATGAGTGACATTTTTAAATTTCTCGAGCATATTGGACATTTCCCTGGATGTTGTCAGTGCCATTTTGAAAGCTTTCTATATGCACTACACTTCATAAAACTTCTTTCTTATTCAAAGACATATTTAATTAAAGCCCAGTTTTATGGTGCATGCACTAATTATTACTCTTGGCTTGAAGGCTCAGGCCGAACCTGCTTTGAAATTCTGCAACTCAAATCCTTTTGCAATCATTTTGGAAACCTTTTGCAATCATTATGTTTTCAAAATAATTCAGTGGCTCTTATGTAAGTTGCTTGCTGATTTTTTTGTAAATGTAAAAATATAAATAAAAGGAACACCCAGGAACTCATAATACAGCCATATCAAGAGAGATTTGGCTTGCTGAAAATATCACGCTCAGTTAAGATACTGTGAGAGGCTATAGACTTTCAATGGAGGAAGCTATACTTCTTATCTAGCCAAGCCTTATTATGACTTTCAGGATCTACCACGCCCATCTCCCTTCCTGGCATGAGTATGCACTAATATTGTTTGAGTCGAATGGAGATAAAGCACTATTTTGACAAAACACTTGTTTGACTTCTTGCTGTGCAAAAGGATTCTGCTTAGATATAGTATAGACGTGGCTGCAGAAAGAAAAGTGGAAATCCCGAAGATGGTTGATGAAGTCTTGATGTGAGGGTCAGAACTTGCATTTAACAGGGTCCAACTCAACACTGGCCTGACGTTGTGTGTCAGAATCCTGGCTACTTGTGAGAACTTCCTGGGGAGCTTTTGAAACATAACGCCACCTAGAATCCCCCAAGATGCCATTCCCCCATGACCTAAGGACACTAAACGAGCCCCTCTCCAGTGCTTCTCCTAGGGCTGCCATAAGAAATATCACAGACTGAGCAGCTTAAACAACAAGAATTTATTTTCTCCCCGTTCTGGAGGTAGAAGCCCAAGATCCAGGTGCTGGTGGGGTTGGTTTTGGGTGAGGCCTCTCTCCTTGGCTTGCAGATGGCCACCTCCTCACTGTGCCCTTACATGGCCTTTTCTCTGTGTGAGAACACCCCTGGTGTCTCTTCCTCTTCCTCTAAGGATACCAGTCCTACTGGATTAGGACCCCATCCATAAGACCTCATTTAATCTTAATAGCCATCTTAAAGACCTATCTCCTACTATAGGCAAGTTGAGGGTCAGGGATTCAACCTATAAATTTGGGGAGGACACAGTGTTTCTTCCATAACACCCCCTAGACAAACTAAATGAGAATCTATAAGAGTTGGGGGAAATCATTGCTATTTTAATGAGAATTTAGATGTTTAAATTCAGGTAGAGTTGACATACAATAAACTGCACACATTTAAGGTATACAATTTGATATGTTGTGGCACATGAATATGCTAGTAAAACCATTTTTATAATTAAGAGAATGATTATCATGCCTCCAAATCTAACCATGACCCTTTGGAATTCCTTGCTCCCATATCCTTTATCTCCAGACAACCAACAGATCTGCTTTCTGTTACTGTATTAGTTCATGCTTTACCTACTTTTACATAAATGAAATCTTACAGCATGTAGTCTTTTCTGGGGATGTGTGTCTGTTTTCTCTTAGCATCATTATTCTGAGATTCACCCATGTTTTTGTACATATGCATAGTTTATTTCCTTTTGTTGCTAAGTTGCATTTTATTGCACAGTAGCTTTCTTTTGATTCGTGTTAGTATGATACATCTACTTCTATCCTTTAACTTTTAACCTATCTGTGCCTTTATATTTAAAGTGGGTCTAATGTATGCAGCCTATTTTGGGGTCTTTTTTTTTTAAATCTAATTTGATTGTCTTAGTTCAAGCTGCCATAACAAAGTACCATAGACTGGGTGGCTTATAAATCACCAAAATTTATTTCTCACAGATCTAGCAGGGAGCCAGCATGGTAGAGTTCTGGTGAGACCTCTCTTCCAGGTTGCAGCCTACCAACTTCTCACGGAATCCTCATAAAGCAAAAAGAGAATGAGAACACTCTCTGGGGTCCCTTTAATAAGGGAATTAATCCCATTTATGGAGACTCTGTCCTCATGACATAACTTACCTACTAAAGGTCCCACCTGCTAATACCATCACATTTAGGGTTATGATTTCAACATATAAATTGGGGAAGGAGAGGGCACAGACATTTAGTCCTTAACACTGAAAATCTATGCCTTTTAACTTGTGTGGTTAAGCCATTTACTTTTAATACAATTATTGATATGCCTAAGTTTGAGCCTATTGTCTTACTATTTGTTTTCTACCAGTGCTATTTGCTGTTTGTTATTTATTCCCCCTTTCCTCTTTTTCTGCCTTATTTTGAATCAATTTATTTTCTCTCTTTTGCTGTCTTTTTAGCTTTAACTTTTTTGTGTGGTCACTTTTGGGATTATAGCATACATCTTTAACAGTATATCTTCAAGTGCTAGCATACCACTTGATGGTATAAAATACAGCGTATAAAAAACTTAAAATGGTATGCTTTCCTTTCTCTCCTCCTGACCTATCGTTACACATTTTGTTTTTGTATGTTATTTTTAAAATAGTTTTCTTTAAAAGGAGTTAAAATAATAAATAGTATATATCTACTCATGTAGTTACCATTTCTTGCACTTTTCATCCTTCATGTAAATCTATATTTCCATCTGGCATTAATTTCCTTCTGCCAAAAGGACTCCCTTTATTGTTTTTTGCTTTATTTTGTTTTTAGGGTGAGTCTGCTGATGACGAATTCTTTCAGCTTCTGCCTATGTTAAAAAGTCTTTATAGTGCCTTCATTTTGTAAACATGTTTTTCAATGGCTATGTAATTCTCAGCTGAAAGTTTTTTCCTTCGACGTTTAAAAATGTTGCTCCACCACCTTCTTGCTTGCATTGTGTTTTTTGTTGTTTTTTGTTTGTTTGTTTGTTTGTTTTTAGGCAGAGTCTCACTCTGTTGCCAGGTGCCAGACTGGAGTGCAGTGGTGCAATCTCAGTTCACTGTAATCTCCACCTCCTGAGTTCAAGCAATTCTCCTGCCTCGGCCTCCCGAGTAGCTGGGACTACAGGTGTGCGCCATCATGCCCATTTTTTCTAGTAGAGACGGGGTTTCTCCATGTTGGTCAGAATGGTCACATTATGTTTAACTACAAATCTGCTATCATCCTTAACTTTGCTCCTCAGGTCATCTGTCTTTTTCTCCTCTGCCTACTTTTCCATGTTTTCTTTATCATTGTTTCTCAACAACTTGATTATGATATGCCTTAATTTGGTTTCTTTAATTAACAAATGATTCTTGGGTTTCACATTTTTATTATTTTGTTGAACTTTATGATTCCTTGGGCTTCAACGTTTAATCAAATGTGAAAACACTTTGGCCATGATTTCTTCAAATATTTTTCTTTTCTGTCCTTCTCTCTTTCTTCTTTCAGAACTTCCAGTTCTACATACATGAGGCCACTTTACATTATGTTACAGTTCACTGATGCTCTTTTTTGCTCATTTATTTTTTCTAGAGCATTTAATTTGGGTTGTTTTTATTAATGACTTTAAGTTCACTCACTTTTTTTTCTTCTGTAGTGTCTAACTGGCCATTTATCCCAGCCAGTGAATTTTTTTTTAAATCTCAGACATTGTAGTTTTTATTTCTAGAGATTTGATGTGAGTCTTTTTTCCTCATGTCTCATGTTTTCTGCTCTTTCCATGCCTGGTAACTCTTGATTGGACTTCAGACAATATAGGTTTTATTCTTGGGTGATAGATCTTTAGTCAGAAAAAGTTTAAATCTTTCCAGTTTTGCTTTTGATTCATTAGACCAGATGACAGCAGCATTTAGTCTAGAGCTAATTTTTCTTTTTGCATTACTGCAGAAAGACACTTCTGTAGGACTTTCCCAATTCTTTTTTAATTTTGAAGTTTTCCAGTCTATCTGGTGGAAAGACACATTATTCCAAGCCCTATGTGACTGCCAGATAATCTAATTATTCCTTAAGTGTTCCCTAAATGTTTCTTAAACACAGCCAGAGTGGCCTAATTGACAGTTAATGGTTGTTGTTCTGTTTTTGTTTTCTGGGAGCTCACCTCCAATGCAAAAGGAGACCTTGCTTAGACAACTGCCTTTCCCGGGGAGTTCTCACCCTCAGACTGTGAGCCCCATTCTTTTTGGTTTTCACGAAGCTTGATTGGGCCTTTTTAGATCTTGGTTTCTAAAGCTTTGAGCAATCACTTGAGTCAAATGAAAGCAAAGAGGTAGACTGTCCATTATAATTTTTTTTTCATTTGTCTCATTTAGATGATATAGAAAACAAACTCTCTGAAAAACAAGGACATTTTTAGGGAAAGATACACATATGCTATTCACCATAGAGGAAACCAGGGCTGGTACTGTGTCCTTCATAGACCCTAGAGGTCAGCAATTTCAGAGTTCCATATACTAAGTTCCCCAGTATCCAAAGCAGAGTTGATGCCTGACTTAGAGGAACATGAAATGTAATATTCAATTACATGATGTCTGAGCAATGCCTCGGAGCACCTGATACATCTCAAATCCCCCTGGATGCCTTCTTATGTAGACAGAAGCACCTTTATATTAGAGTAAACTTCAGCTACACAATGTTCTGTTCTCTCAAGATGCTCAAGACAATTACATTTGGTTAATGGAAATGTAGAAGCCCTTGTCATTTTAGCAATAGAACATTCACATCTTTTAGCCTATTACAGGGATAATTTGTTGTGTGCCTTCCTAAAGAATATTTTTATTGATTTCTTTATTCAACAAAAATATATCAAGCACCTGCAGTGGGGTGAGTACTTCGCTGGGGCAGGTTCAAAATAAAAGCACAGTCCTTGTTTTCCAAATAATCTCTGTTTCGCAGTGGGGTACCCTCTGTTAGAAAAGGCTTAAGGGAAACCTTGGCTGCAGGCTGAGGAATACATAGAGTCATTTACTGATTCAACAAATGCCTACTACTCGAATGTCTGCTTCAAGGTAGGCACTGGCCTCAGTCACGCGCAAGACGTGGTCTCAGTCTCTCATGGATGGTCTCAGTCTCCCATGAAAGTATATGACATTCAGCCCCTTCTTCCTGACCTTCATCCTCATTATTCTGGGGTATTCCATCATCCTCCCAATAGTTAGCAACTCTTTCAGTTATTGGGCTTGCTGTCCTCACAACACACAAGATGGAGCTAATTTGACAAGGATTTCTCATGGAAATGGGCACACAGACACTGCACTGACAGGTTGTGCCATATGAAGACCACAACTACAAAGTGAAAATGGCAGAGCTGAAGTCTAATTCAGCTTTGTGTGAAATATTCCCATTTACCCCATTTACAATCTCTCATACAAGAGACTCGACCAGAATATTAAAAACTTATCAACCTTGAAATAGTTGCTCCTAATCAAGTCAGGTAATGAATGACAAGAAGAGAAAATATTGGGATCATTGGCTGTTTGTCACAAACAGTGAGTTACTGAGCAAGCATGAGCCATGTACTAAACACTAATTGTTAATCTGGCCTCTCTGATTGTTTTCATTTTAGGAAATCATGATGGCTAATTCAACTGATGGATTCTCACAGACTTAATTGACTTCAGGGTTCTCTTTTCTTGGTCTTTAACCATGTATCCATGACTTAGTGTATTCGCAAGGGAGGTGGAAGTAACATACAAACACTGTGCCCCAAATACTCTAATAGAACCAAGTAAGAGTGGTGAGCAGAGTCAAATCCAGTTATGCAATCATCCAATTATTCAGCAGATGTTTGTTCAACACACATGGTATTTTAAGCATTGTGTAAAGTGCTGTGGGCATTCTGGAGAGTTCCTGCAAGCCAAGTGCCTGGCCCATGGAAGATGCCAAATGATTATGTGTCACATGAATGAATAAGTGAAGATACTTGGGATCAGAAGAGACTTTCACTTACTGAAGTTGTTTGCTATGAATACAGACACTTTCATAAGAAAAGAGGTTTTGGAAAATGAAGATTGGATTTGAGGGAAAGGAATAGGTGCAGTTGGCCTGGAGTCTGGTTGTGTGTCAGCAGAGGGGAAAAGTCAGTCTGAGATCAAAGGCAGGGACTTCTTGCAACAGGACACAGTTGTTGACTAGGGAACATAGGCAAAGGGAAACCAACAGCACCCTGGGCAGCTGACGAAGGTGACCCAGTCAAGGCAGCGTGAGAGTGTTCATGTTTCCTGAAACATGCTGGTTGATACCAGAGCAATCAGCTCATTTAGAGAAACTCAACTAATTTCACAAAGCAGATTTTCTCCCTCAAATTGAAGGTCTTATCCAAGTTCAGAATGTAGTATCACAAAAATAGAGGCAACACACCACAGAGTTGGTTCCATAAATTCCAGACTAGGTGGAAACTACACTTATTATACTTGACTTTAGGTGAATTTGGCTCAAATGTCTGTGAGATCCTACAGTAGAAAATCTGTCCCTAATAAATCTACATTCGCTAATTCAGAATGAAACTGTTGGCCCTTATTCAGCCAGAATCCAATTCTGCAAATAGCACATTTCTCTCTAACTAGACAGTGTGGCCACTATGCCAACCGCCCGTTACTGGCATGAAACACCAGTTTAACCAAAACAACCTCATCTAAACCACTCTGATATGGGATAAAGACGAACAGCCAACACATTGACTCAGTGACAAAAGGACCAGTGACACTCACTAAACAATTACAAAGCACTGATAGTACCTCCTGTTCCCATCATGAAGCCAATTTTATCTCTCTTCAGTAACTTCTACCATTCTCTCTCCTCTGCCTATTGCCTTTATAGATCATGTTTTTACTATTACAGATTGATCTTTATGAAGCTACTCCACTGCAGCGGAGAATGCTGTGACTTCTGAAATTTTCTCCTCTCTGTGGCATCAAAATTCCTCTGGGGAAAATGTTGAAAAAGGAAAGAGCCATTCCTCATTCACTAATCATGCAGAGGTAAGATCATTCTCAGGCAGCTGGTAAAATCTGCAGCAGCAATAAAGATGATTTGAGATTTGGACTGCTGTGCTGGTTAAATAACTCTAATGGAGACCACAGGAGTTGGCCGTCTGAGCCAGTGCTGAGAATGCATCTCAGTTGCTTTTAATTTCCCAGGTGTTGGGAGGAACAGTAGAATATTGGAGCCTGTAGACAAATTCAACAGAAAACCCCTGGGTGGTTGCTGATGAAGATCAGAGATAGAATCTCTGTGGTTCTGAGGTCGTCAGATGAATGAAAGTACAGAATGGTCTTGAAGTCGAGTGTGCTTTGAAATAGGGGATAGGGATGGAGGACTTGCCGCTCCACTGCCTTTGCACAGCAAGCACACCATGTTCACTTAGGTTGCATGTTTATTTGGGCGTGTCCTCAAGGGGCTGAGGAAGATTACAGAAGGGCCAGCCAATCTTGATGCCTTCAAAGCCATTCTCCCACCAGGACTTCTGACCCTCTCGTTCAAGGCCTTTCCACTAAACGAGGTCTCCAACTCACTGGTCTTATCCCTTCTCACGCTATGCCAGCCAGGATTTCATGCTTCTTCATTAGAAGCCCTCCCTTGCAGATAGTTTTGGCTTCCTTTCCCTTCTTTCTTCTACAATTGGGACAGAATTCTGCTCTGAATGATTAAGTCAACCACCACTCTCATCCATGACTGTGCCGAAGAGGCAGACAATTGCTGCTGGTTTACTTTGTATTCATGGTAGGAAACCTGGTTGGAACCTTGGGCTGGTTCTCAGTGAGCTCAGTCACTCGCTCAGCCTCTGACACAACTATTTCCTTTCCTTGCTTCTCTTCCTCAACCACACTGTCAAGCATCTGATAGCCTCACCTCACAGACGCCTCCAGACGGCAGCTCCTGCGTCTTTCTTGGCCACATTTAGATCTTCTGTGTCTCCTTCTACCCAGTTATCACAAAGTGAAAAGTGTCCCTCCACCTTGCAAGAACTTCACTTATTAGGGTGTCTCTTCTCTCTGCTGCATCAACCGTCTCTCTCTGTGTGGTCATTTCTCCATAAAACATACTCTAGTAAGAGCCTTCTGGAGGAGGAGAAAGAGAAAGAAGAGGAGGAGGAGATTCATCTTATATCCCTCTCAGCTTCCTTCACACCAATTGATAGAGTTGCTTTCCATGCTCCCTCCAACCTCTCACCATGTGGTTTTCCTTAAGACCTTCTCTTTTGGTTTCTGCCTCAGAATATCTCCCAAAAGACGCTTAATAAAGTGACCAAAAGCACAGGTGCCCATTCCTTTTTCCTCTATCCACTCTTTCTTGGGCGCAAACATCATCTTCTTGGATTTTTCTTCTTACTCCTCTCATTCCTCCTTCTGCAGAATTGTCATGAGCTTCTTCAGCTCTGATTTCTAAGCACTAGCCTTCTCAAGATGTCAGCCTTTTCTTTTTTATCTCTATATCCATCCTCGATGACCCCATCCCATGGCCTTCAAAAGCATCCTTGCAATTAAATTCACATTCTTATTTCTGCCAAAGAGCCCTCTTTCCTGAATAACTCCAGATGTATGTCACGACCTGCTACTTCGCGGGCAGTTTGCACTCAAGACTGCGACGTTGATCTTTGCCCTTCCTTTCACCCACTCCTCCCGCACTCCATCTTCCCCACTATAGTGACATCGTCATATCCAAATTCTCAACCCAACAGCCCAGAGTCATCCTGAAACTCACCTTCTCCCTCCCAGAGCATTCACAGCCCAACCCTCCAGCAAGCTGCTCAATTCTACCTCCAAAAATGCTCTCATCCACATCACTTTGCCTATGGCCACCACCTTAGATCGAGCCACCTCTTTCGCTCTCCTAGACTTCTTCAAACGCTTCCTCAGCACTCCCTCTGCTTTCATATTTGCTTTCTGATCTATATTCTGCCCAGCTGCCATGTGAACATTTTAATGAAAAAAAAAATTCTTTATTCTTCTTTAATTTTGCAGTGACACTCTATTGTACTTCAGATAAGATTCGAACCTTTCCCCATGACCTACAAGATCACGACTGACTCCTGTCTCTCAGTTCAGCTTCATTTTGGGCCACACTTCCTTTTGCCCACTGTGATTCGTAGCCCTGGACTCACCAGTTCCATGAATGTCCACACTTTTTCCTCACGCACGGCAGCTCCTCTCTCTGTCCTGTTCACAAGATTGGCTTCCTGCACTCATTCTCATGCCGCTCTGGGCTCCTCTGGGCCACCTTCTTAGGGTTGCTCTGTCTGTGGGGTTGATTCCGTTATGCCTTTAACTGCTGCACCATCTTCCTTTTTCTTTAGAGTCCTTTCAGAATTTACAATTGTGCATTTAATTGTGTGCCTATTTGCTTATTGTCCAAAGCTCCAATTAGTCGGTAAGCCTCATAGTATCACTGGGGAGAGACCAAGTCTACTTATTGGCCATGGCGTCTCCAGTTGCTGGTTTGGTGCCAGCACTGAGTGGATGAGAATATGTGAGCATATTAGGAGAGTGAGTGAAACTTCCTGCTTTTTCTATTCAACTCCCGTTGCTTTCTTCTCATTGTTTGCGTGCCTTAGTTAATGATCCCTGAATAGACTCCTTGCATCCCACAGCTCTCTCCATCCGGAATTCCCTCCTCGAATTCTCCCAAATGCCCAAATGACACTCTACTTAAGGCTCAGCCAAAAATTCGTCTCCCCCAAAGGATTCTCTAGATCCACACAGCACGTGGCTCAGCCCCTGGGTGCATTTCTGAGCAAGCGCACTGCTTGAACTCCCCTGTGCTGGGTGGGCACCCATCTCCCCTGTGGGACCAAGGCTCCTGCAGGCAGAGACTGGGCCATGCATTCTTCAGCACCCCAGAGGTCCTTGGATCTGTTAGTTGCCAAAAGTGTGTTGAGAGAAACTCTTACTCCCCGTCCCTCTTTCTTCGAGGTAGAGTGCAACTGAGCAGAGAATATTTCGAATAAGACAGCTCCTGTGGTGTCCCAGATAAAGACTCTGTCTTATCTCTTTCAACTTAAACTAATATTGGGTTTTGGCAGGTTCAGAAACTAGGTCTGTATCTTATCTTATATCTTTCCTGTTATTCAACATTTACAAAGGTCCCAAGGGCAAACGGAATAGACACAATGAAAGTTGTATTTTCAGGAGCCAGTTATTGAATATTAGCCTAGAACTTTCCCTTGGCCTCTTTACTGGTCATCAAGGGAAGCACTGACATGGACACTGGGAAATCAAAAAAGAGCAAGATACAACTCTTAATCCTGAAGACACATTGGCAAAGGACCCAGGCCAAAAGCCAGAGCTCACGGCAGACATGCTGCTGCCATTCAGGAGGGAGAAACCTCTGCACAGGTGCGTGGACGCCCACATCTTTAGGGACGCTTTGGGAAGGTGGTGTGGCCACAGTACCAAGGACATTTCACCTTCTGCCCTGTAATGCGTGTATCAGATTAAATGGTAGGCACGTTTTATTGACAGAGTAGTCTTATTCTGTCACCCAGGCTGTAGTGCAATGGCACAATCTCAGCTCACTGAAACCTCCACCCCTCTGGATTCAAGCAATTCTCGTGTCTCAGCCTTTTGAGTAACTGGGATTATAGGCATCTGTGACCACACCCAGCTATTTTTTTTTTTAAAACAGAGTCTCACTCTGTCGCCCAGGCTGGACTGCAGTGGTGCAATCTCAGCTCACTGCAACCTCCACCTTCTGAATTCAAGAGGTTCTCCTGCCTCAGCAGGAGGCTTCTCAAGCAGCTGGGACCACAGGTGTGCACCTCCACATCCGGCTAATTTTTGTGTTTTTAGTAGAGATGGGGTTTCACCACGTTGGCCAGGCTGGTTTCGAACTCCTGACCTGAAGTGATCCACCTGCCTTGGCCTCCCAAAGTGCTGGGATTACAGGCATGAGCCCAGCCAGCAAAATTTTTTTTTTAATTGACCAAACAGACTAGTCTAGTTCAAAAGACAATGTCTGTTGGAAATAGCATGACCTAAGAGAGTGAATGAAAAACTAACCCCTCAGGTGTTCTAGGTTCAAATTTCATCACCTCCATGGTGGCCTTGTAGAAAGTGTTTCATCACTGTAGTGGCCTGGTTTTGACACATGAAGAGTCAAAGAGGGGAATGATGTCTTATTGGAACAGGTCAAGGTGAGGGGGTAGAGCTTTCAAGTCACTGAATGATTTAAAATGTCCACTCATATTTATTCAAATAACATATTTGCCTGTTTCCTATTCTTGTCAACATTTCTACAAAGTCATGGTCAGATGTTTGGAAAAAGTATGTATGTATAGGTATATGTGTGATATGTACAAGAATCTGTAACTATATACTTTATTCTAAAATAGATCCCCAGCACTTACAAATATTTAGCTTCAGTGAAAGTGAACTCCAGAACCGTGAAAATTCATTCATCCTCTCCGGATTCCTCATGGAGATCCACTGCTTCTGTGCCTGCCCTGCTGGCCCACAGCTCCCTATCACTCATCGTCAATACATAGGATGTGAGATGTTGTGCGTCGTTAACCTGACCTTGAATGTAAGCTCGTCAGGGACACAGGAGAGAGGGCTGCACCGCTTGGTGGCTGTGTGCTCATGTTGCCATAGTGTCAGGGAGCACATCTGTTTCCAGCTGAGCTGTCTTTGTTTAAGCTTCAAGCTTTTCCTTCTTCCTACTTGAAAACAGTTTACCAGGAGGCAAAATGATTCAAAGTAACATCTGGGTCCCTCTTGGCATGTGCATGGTAATTCCCTTCCTTCCATCCTGTAATTAAGTCAATTAGGTTTCTAAGTCTTCCATGAGGGGATTTCCAGGAATCTTTTCTCAGTGACACACACACCACTCTCCAAATATCATCGGCCCCTCGGGGCCCCACCTGCTACTCTCCTGTCTTCTTTCTGTAGAACAAAATGTAAAGCAAAACACAGCAGTTGAGAGTCCCTCCAAATATTGACCGATAAAGATGAGAGACAAAGCGCAGGCTCTCTGGTCCCCGCTCTGGATGGAGGGATCCCTTGGCCTGTGCATGGCCAGCTGTTCTCTAGTTCTAGTCAATCTACAAAGGCCGCTTTCAGGATGCTATGTATTTGCTGAAATCTTGGCAGACTTAACCTATTGCTCTAGATGAGTGTCTAGGCTTTTGTTGCCACAGCCCCCAAAATATCCGGGAAGGAAAGAATGCAGTGGAAGTACTTCCTTGGCATGTGTGCACACCAGAAAGCAAACGGACAAAGTTTGTCTTGCTCACATTTTCGTGATGAAAACTGAAACTGCAGCTATGGTTGATCTGAAAGACTGCAGCATGTTTGATAAGCTTTGTGCCTCTTATTATTTGGGACATCTCCAATTACATTTTTAAAAATCTGCTTTAACGTCTTAAATTTCATTTCCCCAAACACTAATTTCCTGAAATTCTGAAGAGTGTTCTTCAAGGAAATGATCCTTAACTTCCTATTAGCTGTGTGGACATCAGTATCCTTTCTAATAAAAGAGACTGTTCTCTCAAACAGCACCACCAAGACCCATCTATCCACCAGGAAGTGTACTTACTGAGACAGGGACATAGAAGGAAGCACCACAGTGATATTTTGCCGTGAACTCACTTGAAATTCCAAACTATTCATGCCTAGCGTTCCATTATTGGAACGCTAGGCATATGGGAGTTATTTATATCCTGCTGTTCAAGGTCATCACCAAAACCTAATTGCAAAAATTCAAACAATCGCAACCTCAAGCACAAATGGGTTAAATCAAGAGAGCATTGGACGTGCATGCACGTGCACACACACCACATACATGCACATGCACACATGCACTTTGTTTTGGATTTAAAATAATTAAGTTCAGATTGATTTATTCACCAACCTAATCAATTCCAAATCCCTGTCAGACCTGGGTCATTTAGAATATTAAAGTCAAGCATAGTGATACCATTCAAAAATCATTTCTTTTAAGAGTCAAACTCCTAGCTGGGTGCTGTTGCTCACACCTGTAATCCCAGCACTTTGGGAGGCCGAGGAGGGTGGATCACTTGAAGCCAGGAGATCGAGACCAGCCTGGTCAACATGCCAAAACTCTGTCTCTATTAAAAATACAAAAATTGTTCAACACCCACCTATGAGTGAGAATGCGGTGTTTGATTTTCTGTTCTTGTGTCAGTTTGCTGAGAATTATGGCTTTCAGGTTCATCCACATCCCTACACAGGGAGGGGAGCATCATGCACTGGGATCTGTCGGGGGGCAATAGGGGAGGGACAGTGGGGGGTGGGGAGTTGGGGAGAGATAGCATGGGGAGAAATGCCAGATATAGGCGATGGGGCAGAAGGCAGCAAATCATGCTGCCATGTGTGTACCCATGCAAAAATCTTGCATGTTCTTCACATGTACCCCAAAACCTAAAATGCAATTACAAAATACAAAAATTAGCCGGGTGTGGTGGCACAGACCTGTAATCCCAGCTACTCCGGAGGCTGAGGCAGAAGAATCACTTGATCCCAGGAGGTGGAAGTTGTAGTAAGCTGAGATCGTATCACCGCACTCCAGCTTGGGCAACAGAACAAGACTTTGTCTCAAAAAAAAAAAAAAAAAAAAAAAAAACCAGAGTCGAACTTATGTTTTCATCAATGGCAAAGCCAAGTAGAGAAAGAAAAATGAATGCAGGCGCAAAGCTATAGTGGGAGAAAAAACAAAATTCATTTTCAGCTTTTCCCAGGTAACTTTAGCTGGGAATTCTGATTAACACGAATCCTTAGCAAATTTAAGAATCACGTTGGCTTCTAGGTTTGTAGTACTGAAATTTTACTTGGTGATGACATTTGCTGAAACAATAAACACAAATAACTCCCAACCTAAATCACTCCCTTCAGATTTGGCAATGCATCCTGAGCTTTGTGTTAATTACCCAGACAAGCCCAGAGAATCCAGGAAATTAAATAGAATACTGCACACTTGGTAAGGATTCCATAGATATCTGTTTAGTTTAATGAAGTATTCTCACAAATATTTGTAAGGCTTACTATCTGTGAATCCTTATCATAAGCACTCATCTATCCATCCATTCATTTAAACAGTAAGAAGTCAACTGAGTACCTACCACGTGCCAGTTCCAGGCCTTGCAGACAGCACTGTCTACAGAGGATCCATGAATCCAAAAAATGAACCCTTTGTTCTCTGACCAAGATTGGAACCACAGAGATATAGACAAGGGATCTGGACAGATGGAGATGGAAATGGCGGCATCCTTGCTGATAAAGGCTGGACTGGAAGTATGTGGCAATATGGGCTTGATAACACAGAACACAGAATTATGCAGACTCAAGCATTTAATTTCAGGACAGAGGCCTTACAGTGAGCTTGGACAGGCAGGCTGACCTCAAGGAGCAGCTATGAGGCCAGTTCCTCCGCAAACTCACCCACCCAAGGAGCCACACAATACGGCACCGAGGGACAGAGGCCGGGGTATCATCCTCTTGGGTTTCTCTTCACATGGAAATAGAAAGGCAAAAGAGACTCCTAACCTCCTGTCTTTTCAGTGAACAAAACAGGCAGGAGTTGACTGAGTTCTCAGGGGGCAGTTAAGATTCCAGGGGCAGAACAAGCCCACAGTGGATGAGCGAATAGATAAATGAGCCAGGAAATGTGCCTACGGGTGACTGGGCGGGCAGGACGGAGGGGACATGGGAGTGCTGCAAGACAGCTGCGGGCTCGCCCTGTGAACTCCCTGTGGCAATAACGTGGACAGACATTGAGTGCGGGGCAGGTGACTACCTCTTTACAACCAAGATACGTGTTGTAAAGTAAAACCACATGGTGCTAAGTGACCCTCTCACAGGACGAAGGCGGTCGAGTGAGAAAGACGCAGACAGTCTCCAGGAGCCCGGCTAGCTCCAGAGGCGTCAGGGTCACCACTTGTGGGGGTCTGTCTTGTAGACTTCGACTTAGCGACGGATGAGTAAAGTACACTGACACATAGATACTACGCTTTCCAGTTTGGCTGAGGGTCTGTGTGGCTTACAGACTCCTTGGAGAGTGCCGTAAATAGTTACAGCTGCTGACTTTTGCCAGCTAGTGAGACTTACATGTATTTAGTAAACATACATTTATTTAACTGACAAAGTCTTGAGTTAACACTACTAGAGTGAAGATGAAAGCACAGGTTCTGATGAGCAAACACTGTTAGAGCATAACAGAGGAAGCCTCTCTTCTCATCTCCCCTACCTGGGCTTGGTCATCTCCTTCAAATACATGGTTCACCAAAATGGAACCACCATTTTAAAAGATGTCTTCCAAAGAGATAATATTCCAGAAAGAGTAGGAATTTTTTTCAATGTTTTGAATTTTTGCAATCAGGCCTTGGTAATGACTTTGAGCAGTAGGATATAAATAACTCCTACATGCCTAGTGTTCCAATAATGGAACACTAGGCATAAATGGCTAAAAGTTTGGAATTCCAAGTGAGTTCATGATGGAAGACTAGAAACCAGTCTTTTTGAGATCAGTCCATGTGAAGCTGACAATTGAGCTATTCTTGCTGCCCCAATGTGGCTCCCGCCCCAGACACCCCACAATTTAGAACAAACCATTAATCCCACTGTTCTCATGCTACACCGCAAGCTGGGGAGCACACGGGAAAGAGTGGGGGGCAGAGAGCCCCGTTTACTAAACTAAAGGTGGCTCAGGGAATTTGCAAACTTTTGAATCCCCCCTGCCCCACTCCACCAGAGAATTCCAACTGCAGAGGAATTCCTCCCCAGAGGAGATTCAGAGAGAGGTGCGAGCCATTGCCAACAGTACGGGCCTTGTGTGTGATGAATTTTCCAGCTGATAGAAAAGCTGTCTCCTCAACGCTTTCTCCCTGAACATTTTCTTTTCCTCCAGACACCTAAGCCCTTAAGCATGAGTTATTTTCAATCATGGGCCTCCAAACAGCTCTCCTTGTTTGCCTGGTGTAAGGGAGATTTGCAAACGTTTTTCTCCCTTACTGGTTGAACTCCAAGGCCACACAGCACGAGAGCAGAGAGCAGGGTGCTTTGGGGATGATTCTCTCTCTCCAACAGGAGCCGCTGAAAGCCCCCTACTGCCTGCACAGCAGAGCAGCTCCTCCTCCCAGACCCTACTCTTCTCAACTACTCAGTTCCTGCAAAGGAGGTAAGAAAGATTCTCTTCTCGTTGTTCAACCTACAGATGTTTGCTGGGTGTATCATTTTTCTTTTTTTCTTTTTTTCTTTTTTTTTTTTTTTTTTTTTGTGGAGATGGAGTCTCACTCTGTTGTTCAGGCTGGAATGCAGTGACACCATCTCAGCTCACTGCAACCTCTGCCTTCTGGGTTCAAGCAATTCTCTTGCCTCAGCCTCCCAAGTAGCTGGATTTACAGGCACATGCCACCATGCCAGGCTAATTTTTTAGTAGAGATGGGGTTTTGCCATGTTGGCCAGGCTGGTCTCAAACTCCTGACCTCAAGTGATCCACCCGCCTCAGCCTCTCAAGTGCTGAGATTACAGGCATGAGCCACCACACCCAGCTGGGTGTATTGGATGCTGCTGTAACAAACCTGGTGACTTAAAACAACATAAACACATCATCTTCAGACCTTGAGGCCAGATGCCCAAAATAAGGCTTATGGGACTACGTCTGGGAAATGTAAGGGTTCCTCCGGAGGCTCCGGGAAGAATCCGTGTCCTGGCCCTTTCCAGCCCTGGAAGCCACCTGCATCCCTGGGTTTGTGGCCCCTCCTCACATCACTCCCACCTCTTTCTTGTATCATAGCCATTCCTGCTTCCTCTCTGTTGTCAAATGTCTCTCTGCCTCCTTCTTACAAGGACCCCTGTAATGACATCAGGACCCCCTTGGATCCTCCGGGACAATCTCCCCACCTCAACTTAATCACATCTGCCAAGTCCCTCTGGCCATATCAGGTCACATGTTTGCAATTCTAGGGTTTAGGACCATCCTAGAGGACCGCCATTCAGTCAGCCACCCTGGGTACAGTGGACGCTGCATACCTTGAGTGCACAGTGCCTGAGCCCCCTCCCTAGGGTTGTAGAAACACCCACCTAGGAATGCAGAGCTGGGAAAAGGTGTTTATTTGGCTCACAGTTCTGCAGGTGATACAAGAAGTATGGCACTAGCACCTGTTTCTGGTGAGGGCCTCAGGAAGACAGAGAAACACCCACCCTACCCTGATCCTCCACAACTCAGAGTTCATGGAGAAATCTGGGATTCTCTTAGCTTCATATGAAGAATTATGGAGGTTACAGGAGGGTGCAGGGGTTGCGGAGATGCCAGGATGATGTTGCAGGTGGAGAAGGGTGGGATGTGAGACCCGCTCCTCCCTCTGAGTCATCCACAGTGATGGAGGCTTCTGCAGTAAGAAGGAACACCACACCCCGAGCGAACCACACTCAGCCTCTGCACAGAGACCACTCACCAGCAGAAGCCATAACTCGGCAGAGCCACTGGGGACAAAGGACAGCTCACCATTACCAAGAGCTGCTCCTTGCATGATTTGACCATGATCTTCCCACTTCAGTCCCTGACACCAGAGGCATTACCAAGCTTGTCCAACCCACCTTATTTTCTTGTTGCTGCTGTTCTGTTTTGTTTTGTTTTAGGCTTTTAGTAGCCTGAACCTGTGGTTTTTAGTTTCTGTCTCTAGCGATAAGCAGAAAAGAGAGATAAAAAAGGGGCATTAGTGGCCCAGCCAGGATCAGAAACTAAGAGCCCATGACTGTATTATCTCCCTTGGACACCCCGTTAGAACCTAGAAAAAGGTAGAGGGAACAGTAGTGACCTGTTTCCTCACACTCTCTTCACCACATGGACACATACACACAACCGTATCCAAGTTCTTTAGCTGAAGGTCTGGGCCACACAGGGTCGAGTATTGAAACACTAAAAAATTAGAACTTTAAACAGAACTGCACTGATTTTAATAACCACCAGCCACCAAGACATTCTTAAGCAGCAGGAAAGGAGGGTTTAACATACCACGGTTAGTGAAAGAGACCAGGGAACAGATTTCCACGGAGTTGAGACAGTTCCACAAACCCAGTTCAAGTTCAAGGCAAACATCTTTTATTTTCACTCGCCCAGCCTTCTCTTCCTCCTAATTTTCCACTGGGAAAATATGCTTCCCCCATGCCCAGTTTCTGCAGCAGAGGAGGGGCTGCCCATTATGCACCTTCCTCCCAGCCCTCTTCCTCATCCCCAGTCCAGGAGTAGACAAGTGAGTCAAGCCTTGCCAATCAACAGTGACTATCAAGTAGCACAGCTTCTGGGGGGACTCCATTGGAAAGAGAGGTTGTCTTTACACTGAGGTTATTCAGCCGGTAGAACTGCCAGCCTGGAACTAGTGATCACTGTCTGGCCCCTGACAAGAGAAGAGATCACACCAGCATAGCGAAAGGAAGGGCCAAGAGACACAGAGCACCTGGATACCACTGTTCCTGAAGCTAGACACTCCTGAGCCTTTTGGTTTTAGGAACTGATCTGTTCCAATCGACGGTTAAGACACTTTGAGATGGATTTGTCACTTTCACTGAAAAATACTTATCTGATGCAGGTGTTCAAGTAAGTGGTAAAGGAAGCCGTATGGGTCATATTCTAGCAGGAAAAGAAAGGCAGGAGACAGATGAGGTTAAAGAAGTCAACAAGAGATGGTAAGGCACCCAGGCAAGTGTGGGAAGGCTTGGCCATCCCCAGCTTGTGTTACTGAAGTCCCATGTGAGTAGGAATTCTGAAAGAGGGGTCACCTGCTGCAAGTCACAGCCACTTCCATAACTGTGCTCAGTAGGGATCTTCTGGCCTTTGAGTACCTCCCATTGGCCAATCTCAGAGGGAGGGAAGTCGGGGTGATGCAAAGGGTAGAGAAGGCATCCCCATGGCATTGTGCAGAGGAAAGCAGAGGGGAGAGGTTGTGGGGAGACAGGGGGTAAATGCAGACCTGCAAGCTGAGGATGCGTCTAATCTGCCAGCAGTATCCCTGTTCAGACAAACAGCAGGCATGGGAGGGGCATATCTTTGTCCAGCCATTTTCAGCCTACACTGAATGCCCCATGGAAATCAAATGACACATTGACATCACAGAGAACAGGAGTGAATGCTGGCACTGTTGATCCTTGGACATTCCCGTCTGACATCAAGGCTACTTTCTCATGGTCTTGTGTCCATTGTTCCCTGGCTGCTGTGTCCTTTCTCCTTTCCCTGAATTCCACTCTTTGTTCTAGACCTAAAGCTTCATCTTGTTTGCAAATCTGTTCCTGACCTCTCCAAACTGTGGCACCCAGACCACCTTAGCCCCACTGTCATTGATAGCACTTTTCTGATCAATGTGTTTAGAAATTGATCATGGGGACACTGAGTCAGGGCTGACGCCTCTGATTCACTCATTTGAGTTGAGATATTTCTAGCCTCCTTAGTTAGGCTCACATCCCATGAGGAAGGGCTGGGTCTACGCTCATTGCACTCAGGGTTTCCACCCCATCCTCCCTTCATCCCCTGCTGTCCCCCTCACTCATCCCAGCCCATTTTCCATACACCGACATGTGAACAGTAGGCACCTGATGCATATTTATGAACTTGAATGTCTGGGGAGGGGAGTTTGTTTTTGTTTAGCTAAGTCTGCGATCCTAGAACCACAATGTCTATAAAATAACTTTTCAAAGAGAATAAGGCAACTTTGAGCTAGAAAAATTGAACCAATACAAGAACTGTTTCAAGTTAGACCCATGTTCCCAGCTAGTTTAGGGCATGGAGGATGGGATACACAAGAGACCTGAAGCTTCAGGGAAACTCACCCACCCAATATCCCATGCTCCCTTAAAATCTTATCAAGGTGATTTTATCCATGCTGCTGCTTGTGCTTGCCACTTAGACTTCATCAACCTTACAGTCTTAGAATGAAGAATTGCGTTGCATTTCTTACCTGCTGTGAGAAGCACAGATTCCTTTCGGGATACTTGATCTTGGTTCCTGCCATCATCACCTCACGGCCCATGGTGGAGGAAGGGAGCCCTTGATGGGCTAGCTGCTGTCTTTCTACACAGAGATTCCAGTGCTGCCCATGGGACCCCACCCTGCATGTCCTGGGCTTGAGAGAGCAAGGGAGAGCCTGCACCATGGATGTGCTGTGCAGTTCACACTGCCGGAAGGCACTGACCCTCCTCACACAGTCAAAGACTGGGTTAATTTCTCAGAGGCACTCTCATTTTCTACCCACTGATTTCAGGGTTTTCTCCTGGAATTGTAAATCATGGCTCTTGAAGGCCACTGGCTTGATAGGTCAGTTACACTGAAATTGGGCAATATTGCTGTGTTCCTGGCTGCTGCAGGCCAGGGCCTGTGGGGGTCCTCTGGGTGGGAATAAAATGCATTACCTTCAAAAGCAATTTACTTCCTTCACCTGCAGCTCAATCTAATGCCACCCTCTTGTTTCCAGAAATGTCATAAATAACATGATTCCCAAGCAACAATACTTCTAGCAAGTTTGTATTAAATATTTAAAAATATGTTTTAAAATTTGCAGAATGAGGAAAAAATCAAGAAAAAAATGAATCAGAATTTTAAATAATAATAAATGGGGGAAACTGCACAAAACCCAACCTGTGTTCTCTTGCATTTCACCTTGAGTGACAAGGACGTTGCCTGAGGAAGGTGGTTCTCAGTAACCAGGGAGGCGCCAATGTGAACACGTCACGGCAGAGCTTCAGTGGGGAAATTAAAAACATGTCACAGGGCTGGGTGCGGTGACTATGCCTGTATTCCCAGCACTTTGGGAGGCCGAGGCAGGCAGATAATGAGGTCAAGTGATCAAGACCATCCTGGCCAACATGGTGAAACCATCTCTACTAAAAATACAAAAATTAGCTGAGCATGGTGGCACGCACCTGTGGTCCCAGGTCTTGGGAGGCTGAGGCAGGAGAATTGCTTGAATCCGGCAGGTGGAGGTTGCAGTGAGCTGAGATCACACCATTGCACTCCAGCCTGACGACAGAGTGAGACTCCATCTCAAAAATATATAGATATATCACAAAGAATAACTAGAGCTGCTCTGAATACTTACAGAATCAACAAACCACAGATAACGTCTCTGCAAAAGTGTTTTCTCCACCTGTTCAGCCAAGTCCAATTAACCAGACCTACTCGGTTTAAATGCAAAGGAGGCATTAGAGCAACAAAATAAGCTGATCTGATGACTCACCTTTAAACCTGCTAGCTTGGGCCTCAGAAAGGGACAGTTCACAGTTTACAGTGCAAACACATGTATAGAGAAAAAGAGCGATTTCTCGCTATTTCAAAGTCAGCAGGAGGCAGACTTCCACCTGGCCACATGGCTCCAAACACCTGTGTACACACCTCTTGGGAAGACATCACCTCCATGCTGGGTTAATTTCCTGAGCTCTATGGGGACAGAACGTCTGGCTCCAGCCTCCCCAGTTTGGCTTAATTTTGTTTGTTTCTCCCTCAAGAAAGAGCTTTACTCTTTGCCTGCCTATAAATAATATATTATCAGGTCTTTAATGATTAGGGGGTTGGGTGAACTGCTCTTCTATGGTAAGATGAAAGAGTGAGACCCATGTGCCCCTGTGCCCACTCCAGATTCTGCCTCAACGTGAATATGCAGAAGAAAGAGAAACTAGCTGGTGCGCCACAACTCACCTGTGCTGACCACAAGCATCTCCTGATTTATACACTCATAATCCCAGGGACTCTCAGCTGCAATGGCGTGAGATGAGACGTGTGACTTCTAATAAGATTCCACAGTGTGTAGGTCAAAAAAAGCTCATTCAACATGAAAATTCTCTCCATGCCATCCCAGATAAAGAACAACAAATCTAAACACCCACACTGGGTAGGACCCCATCTAAACCCAATTATACCCTGTAATTGAAGCTCAGCATAACATGAGCTAAAGGGAAAACTTCAAACACTTTAAAGGTTTTACTATAATCTGCTTTTTGAGTTCACTTCCCTTAATGCAATTCGGTGTATGAAGACTCAGCACCTACTGTGTGCCAGGCTTAATATGTCACTTAGTCCTTAAGAAGCTTAAAACATAAAGGGGGAAGCCACCTATGTATCATTAGCCATGATGTTTGCCAGTGTGGTCAGCTAGGAATGCAATTGGCTACCGGGAGTTTCATCTGCTTTCATCCAACTGGCATTCTCTAAGTTAGAGGATCTAGAAAGCAGACATATCTGAAAGTGACCAACAAGAGAAAGGGAAAGAAAGGTGCCTGAATAATCTGCACATTATACAATGGATGTCACATGATTTGTAGTTTGTTGCTTACAACAGCCCTGAGAGAAAATAGCCCCAGCCCCATCAATATGTGGTGCACATTGGATGGGTAAGGTCTATAAAGGGTTTAGAACATTATCAATGTTAGTGTATTAGTCAGTTCTTGTACTGCTATAAATAAATACCTGTGCTGGGTACCATGGCTAACACCTGTAATCCTAGAACTTTGGGAGGCTGAGGTGAGCAGATCGCCTGAGCTCAGGAGTTTGAGACCAGCCTGGGAAACGTGGTGAAACTCCAGCTCTACTAAAATACAAAAAATTAGCCAGGTGTGGTCATGCACATCTGTAATCCCAGCTACTCGGAGGCTGAGGCAAGAGAATTGCTTGGACCTGGGAGGTGAAGTTTGCAGTCAGCCAAGATCATGCCATTGCACTTCAGCCTGGATGACAGAGTAAGACTCTGTCTCCAAAAAAAAAAAAAAAAAAAGAGAGAGAAATAGAAAAGAGAAATGCCTGAAACTAGTTAATTTACAAAGGAAAGAGGTTTAATTGGCTCACAGTGCTTCAGGTTGTACAGGAAGCATGGCTGGGGAGGCCTCAGGAAACTAACAATCATGACAGAGGTGGAAGGGGAAGCAGGCATGTCCTTCACGGCATGAGCAGGAGGAAGAGGGTGGGGAGGGAGATGCTACACACTTTTAAAGAACCAGATCTCATGATAACTCATTCACTATCACAAGAGCTGCACCAATGTAAAAATCTGCACCCATGATCCATTCACCTCCCACCAGGCCCAACCTCCAATATTGGGGATGGCAATTCAGCATGAGGTTTGTGCAGGGACACAGACTCAAACCACATCATTTAGTTTCCGACTGCAGTGTGTGTGTGACACATTGCTACACATTTAGAGGCCAAAAATGACACCTACGTGTTATCTCATGATTTCTATAGTTCAGAAATTTGGCATAGTATGGCTGAATTCTCTGCTCAGGGTTTTGCAAAGTGAAAATCAAGGTGCCGGCTGACTTTATTCTCATCAGAGTATCCACTGGGGAAGGATCCACTTTCAAGCTCTCTCAGGCGTTTGGCAGAAATATTTCTTTCGGACTGTAGAATTCATGGCAGCTTTGTTCTCCAGAGCCAATAACACAAAGAAGTCTCTTCTGCTTAGAGCCTCTGACTTCAAAAAAGTCCTGGACCTTCTTTGAAACATCTCACCTGATTGGGTCAGGCCCACCCAAGGAAAACACTCTTTTGGTTAACTCAGCTGATTAGGAACTTCAATTAAATATTTCCACTTTTGCCACATGCCATCACTTATAAGTGGCATCCATCATATTCACAAGTTCCTTTCACACTCCAAGAGAAGGGATTATACAGGGTATCAGTGAGAGGGGATGGAAAACTTCGTGACATCTTAGAAGTCTGCCTACCACAGGGCCCAGCATGCACATGAGTACCTAAGACATGGTAGCCACATTTACCTGAATCTTCATTAACAGCACCATTACCTCTAACCTCCACGCTGGGAAGCTGAGGCTGGGGTGGCTTAAACAACTTGTTCAAGATCTTACAATTAACTAATAGCAAAGCCGGAAGTTGAACCTAAGACTTCTCATTCAAAACTGCATGTTCTCTTCCATACAACAGCCTACTACAAGAAAACCAATGAAAGCCAAGTCAGAGTGTTGTCTCTATGTTAAATTTGATGATCTGTCTTCCTGAGGTAGGAGGGAAAGAGATATACACATTAGATTCTTCCTTAAGAGTCATTCTCCATCTTTCCTTGATAATATAATTTCAAATTTTTCAGCTTTGAGCACAGATGTTTATGCATTTACAAAAGGCACACAGGCCCTCTCCCCAGGCCTAAGGATGCATCATGCTTGCTCTAAGCCAATCAAGAGATTCCAATCCCTCTTTTCCCATCACGTCCAATGACGTCAGGGGAGATCTACTTGAGGATACTGGGAAAGGTCTCTGTATTAGTCTATTCTCATGCTGCTAATAAAGACATACCCAAGACTGGGTAATTTATAAAGAAAAGAGGATTAATTTACTCACAGTTCAGTATGGCTGGGGAGGCCTCACAAGCATGGCAGAAAGTGAAGGAAGAACAAAGGCATGTCTCACATGGTAGCAGGCAAGAGAGCGTGTGCAGGGGAACTGCCCTTCATAAAACCATCAGATCCCATGAGACTTATTCACTGTCATGAGAACAGCATGGGAAAGACCTGCTGCCATGATTCAATTACCTGCCACCAGATTCCTCCTGTGATATGTGAGGATTATGGGAGCTACAATTCAAGATGAGATTTGAGTGAGGACACAGCCAAACCGAATCAGTATCCCTCCCAATCAAGGAGAGAAGATGAAGAGAGGAAGGTACCTTTACTCCTTTTCTCCTGGCTTTTTTTTTATCATGACTTGAACACAGTTGCAAGAATTTGTGATGCTTGGAACCGGGCTACCATATCGAAAGTTCAGAAGTTAACATAGGACATTGTCCCAGAGCCACGACCTTGTCAAGTGCTGACCTAACCCTGGCTCTGGCTTCCACCAGGCTTCTTGTCAACTCGAATCAATGTTCACATGGCCTAAGATACTGCCAGTGACCTGGAAGCCAAAGACAGTAAAACTGAAAGATAATGAGAGGGAAAGGGAATGAGAAGAAAGGGGAAGGGAGAGAATGGGACACACAGAGAGAAGATGATCGGCTGTAAAAGTGTTGTAGGAAGCCCAACTACCTGTTAGGATATAAGGAGACTCATCTTCTCTCCCACCATAAGGACCAATACGCCTGCAGCTCAGAGTGGGAGTTTTAGAGCCACAGGGAACGGGACAGAGCCACCTGTCGGTACTCATATTCTTGTAACCACCTCTACATTTGTGCAACATCATTAAATATTCAAAAAATAATATGTCTTGATCAGCTGAGCAAAAACTTCAGGAATACAGGGAACATCTGTGAGCCTTACACACACTTACCACTACCTGTCTTAAAATAGTCATACTGGAATCAATGGCTAAAAGCAAAGGAATATGATTTGAGACAGAGACTATTCCCATTAGCTACCAACACATTCAGCAAACTAATGCTTAAGACTTGTTTCTCCAGAAAGCCTCTACCCTTGCCCAGATCATTTGGAAACAGACTCTCTTCTTCCACCACCTCTTCATCACTCCCCATATCACCTTCTTAGCACTACACTGGTGTCTCCACTCTGGGGTCCCTGAAAGACAAGGCTAGGACCAAGACTCAGCTTTTTACTGCCCACTTTGAACCTTATGTATAAGCAACAAACCCAACAATTTAAAGTAGAAAAGGTACCAGGGCAAGCTCAGATGGTCTGTGGTTCTCTCCAGTGCCCTGGGATAAGGTTCCAGAAGTTGCAAAAGTTCCTTAGTCTAAACCTAAGGCTCAACATTATGGGCAGTTAGCAAGCCTTTTTCTTTAATCCAGAAGGACAAGTAATTTAGAACAAGATACGAGCTAGGCCTCATAAAATAAATGCATTCACATCTGATTTAACTCTTCTGCAAGTATAATTGCCTGTATCCCAGGATGAGCAAACATTCTTTCTAGCAGCCATGTGACCATGATCAAACGACTACAAAATATATATTTCTTTATATGCAACATACTGTGCTAGGTGGGGCATAGACCCTGCCAGCAAGAAGCTTACAGTGTAGAAAGGCAGGCAAGACATTTCTGTGGGAAATTATATAATAAGAGATTCAAATTTCATTTCCAGACAATGAGAGAAGAGAAAACATAAGGCAAGACATGATTAATTGCCAAGTGAATTGTTCAGACAGTAATGACAAGAGGTCAGGGTGGAGAACGATTGCTTTGGTCTAGGGCAATCAAGGCTGTATCATTCTACAATTAGAACTGTGGAGACAAGTCAGGGCTGTGAGCAAATGAGTTTAATATCTATTTCTCAAGGGGGAATATTGGAAGTAAGCGGTAAGGAAGACGGAAGCCAGCGTTTGGAACATCTGTGTTCTTCTCTTGTCAAGGGGAGACCTTATTCTGGGGAATCTTCCTTGAAATGGCACGTAATGTCACAGGGAAAGTGGAAATGAAAAGTGAGAAGGAGAATAACAATAATTTCCGTGGACAAAGCCTGTAGTCTTGCACAATGCATCTTCACTCCATGAGTAGATGTTTGGTTGGACTGGACTTCATACGGACTACCAGAAGGAAGAGATCCTGGCTGTGCTTGCTTTAAGGATGTTCTTTATGAAGTAAAGAAGAAGCCTAGGATACCTGCTTCTAGAAAAGCAAATAGTATTGAACTTCCCTTCTTTCTCTAAACATCTATAAACCTGGATGGAAAATATAAAGCAAATGTTTTCAGGCAATGGAAGATAGCAAAGATTGAAACCCCTGAGAGAGGAAAACATGAGGAGACCCTGAAATTCACCCCAGCTCTCTTCCTGGGAACAAGATAGTGCGCAGAGGTCCACTGAGATAAAGAGGTGAATATTTGAATTTGGTGGTGCCTGAAGCAGCTTGAATTTGTGAGGAAGAATACCAGGGAAAAGGAGCTGAAAGGGGCCACTGGAGTCTGTGTGGGGTTCCCCATGGAACAATGGCTGGTCAGTTGGCCAATGGCTGGGCTGTATTTACACAAGGAACAGCTTCTCATATCCTAGCAGAGAGCAGCTGAAGCCCATGGGTTTAGAGAAGAACAATACTGGAAGTCTCACAGTGCTTCGAATAGGTCTCATTAACCATCTGGACTTTCAGTTAAGACACCAGAAAAGGTATAGATTGGGAGTGAGGACTGTGACTCAGAGTAAGAGCTAACCCTTTTCCCTCAATCAGACCTAAAATCAAGCCTAGACAGGATTAAGGAGAGCAGCATATAAAGTAACAATTTCATAAAACAAGGCTCAACCTTCTTTAAAGGAAGACAACATAATACTGATTTCCTACAATGGATCATACACAATCTCTAACATTTAAAAAAATTACTAGGCATATGTAAAATCAGAAAAATTTTATACATTATCAATAGGAACTAGTCAATAGAAATATTCCCTAGATTACATGGATGATAGAAGGAAGAGACAAAGACTCAAAGCAGCTGTGTGAATATGCTGAAGGACTTAAGACATATTCGTAAAGAGTAAATGGATAGGGAATCTCATTAGAAAATGAAAATGCAGATGTTCCTCAACTTACAATAAAGTTACATCCTGCTAAAATCATTGTAAGTTGAAAATATTGTAAGTCAAACACATTTAATACACGTAATGTGCCAACCATCATAGCTTAGCCCCTATCCTGCCTTAAAAGTGCTCAGAACACTTACATTATTCTACAGTTAGGCAAATCATTTAACAGAAAGTATTGAATATCTTATGTAATTTATTGAATATTGCACTAAAAGCGAAAAACAGAATGGTTGTGTGGGTACTCAAAGTATGGTTTCTACTGAGTGCAGATCACTTTTGCACCATTGTCAAGTCAGAAAATTGTAAATCAAATCATTGTAAGTCCAGGACAATCTGTAATTGAAAAAAAAATAAAAGGAAATTCTGGGACAGAAAACTAAAACATTTAACATAAAAAAAATAGTTGATAGGCTTAAGAGAAGATTAGAAATAAAAGAAGAAAGAGTGGATGAACATTTTAAAAAGAGAGAATTAATCTAATCTGAAGAATGAGAAAATGAGTTTAAAAAATATGACCAGAACTTCGGCAATCTGGTATTATTTAAAGTGGGCTAGCATTTATGCAAGTGGAATCCTGGAAGGAAAGGAGAGAGAGAATGGGACAGAGAAAACATTAGAAGAAGGCATACGGTCACATTTTTTACAAATTAGGTGAAAAATATTAAGTGACAAATCCCCGAAGGATGGCAAATCCTAAGTGGGATAAATACACAGAAAACATGCCTAAGGGCATCTTTTACATCTTCTAAAAGAGATAATACCATAAACTCCTTCAGACGATGTGAAAGAAGGGAACATCTTCTGATTTGTTTTGTGAGATGTTTTAGCTCAATGTTTGCTGAGACTAGCAAACTAAGGTACTAAAACATAAAAAATGTATACAAAAGAAAGAGATGGAAAGAAGGAATGAAATGAAGGAAGGAAGGAAGAAAAGGAGGGAGGGAGGGAGGAAGGAAGGAACGAATAATATACTAAGGCAAAGAGAACTACAGCTTAACAGCTCTCTTGAACATAGCTGCAAAAATTCACAACAAACTTTAAAACAAATAAATTAATTAAATAAGTAAATTAAAATAAGTAAATAAAAGCAATATATTAAAGAGGTAATGCATTATGTTGGGTTATACATATGAGAAGTCAAAGATGATTTAATATTTGAAGATAAATCAACAGGATTCATCATGTTAATACAATTAAAGGTAAAAATTAAATGTTTATTTAAATAAATTAACAAAACTCATTTGATAAAATTGAGCACCAATTAATGTTAAAACTTGCCAAATTAGGACATTAAGATTTCTCACTCTGATTTAAAATAAAAACAAAAACTATGACTGACACTGTACTAAATGCTATTTTATGAGCTCCTTCCCTTGTAAGACACAAATGAGTCTAGGTTGTTTACTGACTTTATTTGTATTCTAAATTAGTAGGCATTTTTGGCCATTGTAATGAGTCAAGAAAAACAAATACACAAGGATTTGGAAGAAAAAAAAACAACTATCTCAGTTCACAAGTGGCATGACTCATTTAACAGGAAATCCTAAGAAATCTACATACAACTACCATAATCAAAAAGTAAATTTAGCTATGTCATGGGAGATGACCTCAACACACACAAGCCAACTGTGGTTTTATAAACCAGCAATGAGCCATTATAAATTTAATTAAAAAGTCAATTCCATTTATGATAGCTTAATTATAAAATAGTTGAGAATAAATTTAATAAAAGATGTGCAAGAGCTCTGCATTGAACACAATTAAACAGAGCTAAAAAAAAAAAAAGATTTAATAAATGGAGATATCCATGGAATGGGAGACTTGATATTGTTAAGATTAATTATCTCAAAATTTCTCTATAGTTACAACTTAATCACAATCTAAATTCCAGCAGGCATTTATGTAAGATTTGATGAGCTGAATCTAAAATTTGTATGAAATGCAAAGGACCTAGAATAGCCAAAACAATGTTAAATACAAGTAATAAAATTAAAAGATTTAGACTACCTGATTCCAAGTTAGCATGGTATTAACATAAGAATAGACATACAGATTTGTTGAACAAAATATAGAATCAGATCCACACATATATGGCCAATTAATATCCATCAAAGATGCTAAGGTAATTCAATGGGGAAACAATATCCATTTGATAAATGGCTCTAAAATATCCAGATATTCATACTATGAAATATGAATTTCAATCTCTACTTCATACCTTACACAAAATTTAATTTGAAATGAACAATAAGCCCAAATATAAAACTTCAAACTGTAAAGCTTCTGAAAAAATTGTGGAAGAATATTTTGTGATTTGGGAATTAGCAACGTTTTCTTAGAAAGGACATGGAAAGCAATAACCACAAAAAATGTAATTTCAACTGCATTAATATTTCAAATTTCTGCTTATAAAAAGACTCAATGAATGAAATGAGTAAGCCATAGGAAAGGGGAAAAGGGGTTACAGAACTGATAAAGGACCCCTACAATAGCAGTAGAAGTTCAACACTAAAAAGAAAACAAAAAACAGAATTTAAAAGAGACAAACATTTGAAGAGTCATACATGTCATACCTGAAGATATAGGGATAATCAATAAACACATTTAAAGTGCTGAATATCGTTAGTTATCATATCAATGTCAATAATATCATACCAACACAAATGAACAGCCATTAGAATGGCTGAACTTAACAAGACTAATGATATAAAATGTTGATAAGGATAAGGAGCAACTAGAACTCTCATACATTATTGTCATACCTTGTTTTTTTAATTTTTTATTTCCATAGGTTTTTGGGGAGCAGGTGGCATTTGGTTACATGAGTGAGTTCCTTAGTGGTGATTTGTGAGATTTTTGTGTGCTCATCACCCAAGTAGTATACACTGAACCCAATTCGTAGTCTTTTATCCCTCACCACCTTCCCACCCTTACCCTCTGAGTCTCAAAATCTGCTGTGTCATTCTTATGCCTTTGCATCCTCATAGCTTAGCTCCCACTTATGAATGAGAACATATGATGTTTGGTTTTCCATTTCTGAGTTACTTCACTTAGAATAATGGTCTCCAGTCTCAACCAGGTTGCTGTAAATACCATTAATTCATCCCTTTTTAAGGCTGAGTAGTATTCCATCATATACATATATCACATTTTTTTATCCACTCATTCATTGATGTGCATTTGGGTTTGTTCCATATTTTTGCAATTGGGAATTGTACTGCTAAAAACATGCACGTGCAAGTGTCTTTTTCATATAATGACTTCTTTTCCCTTGAGTAGATACCCAGTAGTGGGATTGCTGGATCAAATGGTAGTTCTACTTTCAGTTCTTTAAGGAATTTCCACACTGTTTTCCATAGTGGTTGTACTAGTTTACATTCCCACCAGCAGTGTAGAAGGGTTCTCTTTTCACCACATCCATGCCAACATCTATTATTTTTTGGCTTTTTTATTATGACCATTCTTGCTGGGGTAAGCTGAGACTTAGTTAAACTAAAGAGCTTTTGCACACAAAAGGAACAGTCAGCAACATAAACAGACAACCCACAGAGTGGGAGAAAATCACAGTCTATATACCCGGCAAAGGACTAATATCCAGAATCTACAATGAACTGAAACAAATTAGCAAGAAAAAAACAATCCCATCAAAAAGTGGGCTAAGAACGTGAATAGACAATTCTCAATAGAAGATATGCAAAACAAATGTCCAACAAACTTTTGAAAAAAAAAAATCTCAACATCACTAGTGATCAGGGAAATGCAAATCAGAACCATTTGTGATGTTGTACCTTGTTGAAGAAAGGGTGGAATGGCCTGGCATTTTCTCATAAAAGTTCAAAAACAGAGAATATTCCACACTTGGGTTTATTTGTGTGAGGAATGCAAGCATATGTCCACAAAAGATTTTTGTGTAATGTTTCATAGCAGTTCATTCACAATAGTCAAAAATTGGGAGGAGCCCAGGGATCTATCACCAACAAAACAGCTAAATAAGCTTTAATATATTCTGACAATGGAATATTGTGCAAAAATTAAGAAAGAATGGATTGCTGATAAATAGTACAACATGAATGAATCTTAAAAAAAGAAGTAAACTCAATGAAAGATACCTTACACAGAAGAGCACATATTCTATCATTCCACTGTGTGTTCTAGAACAAGCAAAACAATAGTAAAAAATATTTTTTTCTTAAATTAGAGAAAGAGTTATGGTAGGAGAAGGGCAGGATTGACTGGCAACAGGAATGAAAGAATGCTATTGGATAATGATATCTGCGTTACACAGCTTTATGCATTTGTAGAAAGTCATCAAATGAAACACTTAGATTTATGTGCCTCTTTGTTTTAGTGTCAGTTAAAGTCTTTGTTCTGAATATTTACTGTCTATTTAGGATTAATACGAAACCACAATGAGATTCCCCTCACACCTGTTGGGATGGTTTTATAAGGAGAAGATGACAGGTGTTGATGAGAACGCAGAGATACTGGAAAACTGGGTAAACTGTTGATAGGAATGTAAAATGGTGCATCAGCTATAGAAAACAGGCCCTCAGCTCTTCAAAAAATTTAAAAATCATTCCCTTATGATCCAACAATCCCATTGCCAGGTATATATCCAAAAGAATTGAAATCAAAATGATGAAGAGATATATACATTCCCACGTTCATAGCAGCATTATTCACAGGAGCCAAGATATGAAAATAATCTGATGTCCCTTGACAGATGGATGGTAAAGAAAAGATGGTGTATACATACAATGAAAAATCATTAACTCAAAAAAGAATAGAATTCTGCCATATGCAACATCATGGATAAAATGAGAGGATATTATGCAAAGTGAAATAAGCCAGTCACAGAAGGACAATTGCTGCATGATTTCACTTATCTTAGGTATCTAAAATATTCAAACATATAGAAACAGAGAGTAGAATTTTCCTGCTATAGAATTGTAGTGGCTTTGTAATACTCAGCGAAAATCAGCCAGCTGGGTGTTAGTCTGGTTCTCCAGAGAAACTGAATCAATAGAATACACACACATACAGACACACGTGTGTGTATACATGTGTGTATGTGTGTGTAAAGATGTATACATATGTATATGTATATACACATGTATGTAGATACACATGTGTGTATATATGTGTGTATGTGTGTGTGTAAAGATATATATATACATATGTATATGTATATACGTGTGTAAAGAGATTTGCAATTGACAAACTGTAGAACCAAGGGCATGAGCTCCAGTCCAAGTCTGAGTCTGAAGACAAAAGATCTATGTCCCAGCTTGAAGACAGACAGAATTCTTTCTTACTCTGCCTTTTATTCTATTCAGGCCTTCATTGTATTGGCTGACACCCTCCTGCACTGGGGAGCGCCATCTGCTCTTCTCAGTCTACCAATTCAAATGTGAATCTCATCCAAAGACACACCCAGAAATCATGTGTAACCAGGCCCCTGGGCATCCCACGGCCCAGTCAAGCTGATGCTGAATCAAGGTGAGCCATCCCGAGCTCCAAAGCCTGTCTTCCAAGCTCTCCATCATCAGGCTCCACCTCTCCTGGCAGGGGCACTTCTCTTCAATGCACAGTGCTCTCCGGGCTACACCTGCCTCTCCCTGTGCCCTGCTCTGCTCTCCACGGATGCTCTCCTGAGTCTCTACCCGAGGGAGATTTACCCAGCTCAAAACACCACGTCTTCTTTGTGTCTCCAGCCCCATTATCACCCTGAGACCTGGATTTGCACGTCCCTGTCCTGACATCTCTCTGTAGATGTCTAAGGCCTCTCAAACAGCATTTGGCATCCCTCCAAAGTCTGCTTCTTTCTGGTCTTCCTCACACTAATTAATCGAGCAGCTGCTAACTCAGGTAGACCAGAAACTTTCCCCATACCCTACCTAAGCAGTCCATCAGGAGGCACAGTTGAGTACACTTGCCAAATTGATCTCTTAGCTACCCGCTCTAGCCTCTTCAGGGACACCCACCTGCTCCAAGCCACCCCTACCTGCTCTTTAAATCCTGAGGGTGGAAGCCCCCTCGTCTTCTTGTTTCCCTGCTTACACCCTCTCTTTCCTCATACACAGCTTATTCTCAGGCAGCAACTGGAGGGAGCCTTGCAGAACATCACTGAGATCACAAGAAACTTTAAAACAAAACCATAAATAAAATAAGTAAGTATGCTTCCACTCCGGCACTATGCCTTTTGATGGCTTTTGCCGAATGGGAGCCAAACTCCTTGCCATGGTCTAAAAGCCTTCCCAGGTCTGGTCCTTGGTGGCCAGTGGATCGCCATCCCTGACCCTCTTCCCCTCACTGTCTGCGCTCCAGCCACACCTGGCTCCTCCCGACTCACTTCTGCCAGCTACAACCAACCATGTCTCAGGAGCACCGTCTTTGAACCTTCCTCTGCTAAGAACTCTCTTGCCTCAAATATCCAAGTGGCTAGCTTCCTGAGGTCCCCCACCCCCATCCCTCTCTTCCCCTTTTCTCTGCTTTTTATTTTTCTACAAAATATCTGCATTCATCTAAGTTCTCCCAGAAGCAGACACCAGGATGAGGTTAAACACATAGGATTTTATTAGGGAAAATGTCTGTGAAATAAATTGGGAGGGAACCCAAAAAGATTGGGAGAAGATCAAACCTGCATGCAGCTCTGATGCCAGTGAAGAAGAGCAGGGACAAGGTTGGGTGAAAGCTGAGGCTGCCAGGATGTCTCAGGTACTTCTGGCCAAGCTGCTGGGGAGTCCTTGAGCCAAGGTCAGCTGCAGAAGGACTCCTGCTGCACTCAGTCCTTGATCTGGGTGCAGATGCTGCAGATTCAGGCATGGATTTTAAAGCGCAGCAGTGGGGCCCTGGTCAGCCCTGCTCCCTAGAGTGGGAGGCATTTTCTCGAGTGGCCACAGGACCCACAGTCCACAAGCTAGTTATGCTTCTAGCTGCCATCTCCCTTCTGGAAGGTGAGCAACATGAGGGAGCTGCTTTGTTCACTCCTAATCCTGGCACCTAGAATAACACCTAGCACATAGTACATGCTCATTTAAACATCTTGCATGAACAAATGAATGAATGGATGATATGGTTTTCCTGTGTCCCCGTTCAAATCTCATTTTGAATTTGTAGCTCCCATAATTCCCATGTGTTGTGGCAGGAATCCAGTCCCAGGTAATTGAATCATGGGGGCAAGTCTTTGCCATGTATTTTCATGACAGTGAATGAGCCTCAAGAAATCTGATGGTTTTATAAAGGGGAGTTCCCCTGAACATGTTCTCTTGCCTGCTACCATGCAAGACGTGACTTTGCTCCTCCTTTGCTTCCACCACGATGGTGAGGCCTCTCCAGCCATGCAGAACTTCGAGTCCATGAAACCTCTTTCCTTCATAAATTACCCAGTCTCAGGTATGTCTTTATTAAAGCAATCTGAGAACAGACTAAAGCAATGGATAAGTGGATGGATGAATGAATGAATTCATAAACCTGGAGTGGCTTTCTTTCTTACTTTCTTTGGATACATAGAACTTTTTATACTCCCTCCCTTCCCACGGAGTTTGGCCATCGTTTGATGTCATTACGCATTCGGGTGTGGGTATTGAGGGCTGGGCCCTGGCCACGTATACTTGGCTCCACCGTGATCCCATATATCTCTCCAACAGTGAGTCAGCGTCTGCTCGATAGATCTCTGCTGGTCCTCATTTGATCTTCAGGATACCCACGTAAGCAGGGGCAGGACTAGGCTGCCCATCTTGCATGTAAAAAGCAGAATTCATAGTTATTGATCACCTTCTAAATGCCATCTTATTTATCTAATGTAACCCCTAACCTCCCTCCATCCCTCACCACCTTCATGGCCAGCTGAGACTTGGGAAGGGAATAGCAGTGCTGAAAGCCGGAGTCTCTGGCCCTTCCCTGGCTGGGGGCACCCTGCACGGAGCACCCCAGCCTGGCACCCAGCAGGATGGCATCGCCACAGAGCTGGAGGTGGGAAACTCATTCACCTATGAGTCACGCCCCTCGTGACTCTCTCCTGTCACTCGTTCACTGTGAACATCGGAATTTCAAAGGTACATGAGCGAACAGGTTAATATGGGGACGGTGGTTTGGAATTCTGCAATGAAAGCTGCTCTGAAAGCCTGGCTATGATTATTCGTGATTATTAATCATAAAGTCAAGGGAAGTGGAGTCGTGGTACCCAGGACTCTGCAGACTGATGTATTGTCACATCTCTTTGCTATTTGCTAATGGCATTACTCTTAAAGCTTAATCTTCCTGTAACCATTTTTCAATAATCAGGGAAGCTAAATTAAATTAAATGCAACTCCTCGCTATTAGGTCCCAATCTTGCTTACCCTGTGCTTACAGAAGGATATTGACTCCGGGAGTGAGCTCCACGCCGCCTTCAATGCTCGGGCTCCCATTCCTCATGTTGTTTCCACCCCTGCATTTCCCATTTCAACGCACACATTTTGACCAAATTGGACAAAGCTTGAGGATTCTGAAATTCACCCACGGTTAACACCACAGATCCTGAGCCTCTTGCTGGAATCCCTCCCTTAAGTGAATGCTGACAAAGTCTGAAATGACAGAAACTTCATAAATTACAGCCCACATTCTATCAAAAATATCAGGATAACAAGAAGTTTTTTCCAGATGCGCACAAAGGCCCGCTTCTTTAAAGCACTTTGTTGCTTTAAGCAAGTCTGGTTACAGCAAAGGATTGAGACAGACCTTTCAGTTTCCTTGTCAAGGCCTGAGAACTGCAGATTTTTTTTTTTTTTTTTGTAGTGAAGGATAACCCACATTGGGGTTTGTTTGGGATTAGCTTACTTCTGTACAAACCTTCAGTAGGACGAGAAAAAAAAAATGGTCAATACCTCATACACATCTGTGGTTGCCATAAGGGGATGTTTTAAAGATAGTACCATACAAAGGGTGTAAAAATAAATGAAGGAGGCTTACGAGCTGTGCATCAGAGACAGTAGCACCATCTGCTTTAAGTAACATTTATTTTCCTGAAAAAAAATATGTTCTAAAACTGAATAATGTCCATGTAGTCTAAATATTTGCTTTCCACGAGCATCCTGGGAATGATATGCAAACGTCCCAAGAATTCAGAAGGCATTACAAAATATTGAAGTGAAAAGAAACAAAGTTATTTTACTATGCAGAGTGTTCAATTGCTATGTAAATGTGAGAACATTATTATTTATTGCTTTTTCAGCTCTGACAGTTGGAAATACTGCAGAATCGAAAGACATCTGTTGAGTGTAGCAAGAGTGTCTGCAAAACCGTGATCAGGATTGAACCGTGCTATTTCTGGACCCCTGGGTGCAGGTGCGAAGTCGCAGTGAGAAACAAATTGCAATGAGCTCTTTCCAGCCACTTACTTGGCGCAAGTTAAACACTCCAAGGGGGTGTTCCAGGAAGTGAGACGTTAACTCTGGCTAACCCTTGGAGCCCACTTCCAACAATTGGATTCAGAAGGTCAGCTTCTGGTTGACTAAACAGCTCCATTTTCTGAATAAACCATCAGGAGCCTTCAAGGGTGGGAGTCAACATCACAGGTGTAGGAACGGACAGACCTGGGCACCATCCCTGGCTCTGTAACTTACTGACTGTGGAGCTTTGGACAAGTTGTATAACTTCACCAGGTCTCAGTTTTTTCATCTATGGAATGGGGACCATATCCCTCTCCACGTCACAGGGTTGCCAAGAGAACAGAATTTCTAATATGCCTCAAGTGCTGACAGTCTGGGCTACTGGGACCTCAGTTCTCACACTGCTTCACCACCCGACATGAAAGCTCTAATGGGGTCCTAGGGGAGCTTAAATAAAAAATATATCTGAGACATCTTGGCTAACACTCTGAAAATTTTATTGACACACAACAGGGAACATTTGATGGAGAGACATGATTCATTAACTTGTGGCTGCAACCTTTGAATTCTGTCCTGCAGGGTCTCTGGCCCAATTGCTTTGTTTTATCCTTTGATATTTCAAATCTGCCAGGAGCACTTGCTCCAAGCCCCAAACACCAGATCTTAAATATCCTACAGACGCCTTCTCACCTTTCCCAAGCTCACTCAGAGGACCTGGCAGCAACGCGAAGCAAATCTTAATGAGTATCCAAAAAACACCATTATGCAACGCCTGCCCACTCAAAACCATTCTCGCCAACCCTTCCCCAAGAATGGAGAAAGCGTTCTGTCTCCTAACAATTCACTGCAAGGTTCTATTTTAATAAGTCAGATTCATCTGGGATAATTATCCATCGTGCCTCAACAGTTAGGTAACATTTATTTAGAAAATGCATGCTCTGTGCCCAGCAGGGTGTTATCATTACTATTTACGTTATTGGTATTATTATTAAACCCACTTTATTAATGACCCCTATAAGTGTACCCATTAATGCACTGGCCACATAATTGCCAGTGGTGTTTATGGTTTCTTACAGGTCTTGGCTCCTAGGAATAATGTATTTATTTTCATGGTTTCTTTCTTTCTTTCTCTCTTTTTCCCTCCCTCCTTCCCTCCCTCCCTTCTTCCTTCCTTCCTCCCTCCCTTCTTCCTTCCTTTTCTTCCTTCCTTCTCTCTCTCTCTCTCTCTCTCTCTCTCTCAATCTCTCTGAGACAGAGTCTTACTTTGTTGCCCAGACTGAAATGCAGTGACACCATCTGCACCAGCTCACTACAGCTTTGACTTCCCAGGCTCAGGTGATCCTCGCACCTCAGCCTCCTGAGTGGCTGGGACAGCAGGTGTGCACCACCATGCCCAGCTGATTTTTTGTATTTTTTGTAGCGATGGAGTTTTGCCTTGTTGCCCAGGCTGGTCTTCAACTCTTGAGCTTGAACGGTCCACCTGCCTCAGCCTCCCAAAGTCCTGGGATTACAGGCGTGAGCCACTGCCCCCGGTTTCACGGTTCTATAATTGAAAATGACAAAAGCATCACATCACTATGAGACGCTCAGTAGTGCGTTCAAGTTCTTGAGAAAGCAGCTCTCTGGCTCTGCACTGAGAAAGCGCAGTCTAGGTCAGCTTCCTGCTTTCCCCCAAATTAAAGGGCACCTGCTAGTCCGAGGGTCCTCAAGGTGGGTGCATGAGCCCAGCATTAGCAAGCACCATTCCCAGGATGCCATGGTGATGCCAGCGAGATAGGGCTAGAGAGCCTAGGAATGGGGATGCGCTAAGCCACACTGAGGTAAGTCCCTCCCTTCACCCCTCTTAGAGCTGCAGCAGGATATGTAGAGACAACCCCAGGGGAACCCGGCCCCAGGCAGTGCAGGTCCCCCCAGAGGGAGGGGAGCCCTCTGGGCCACGGTGGAGCTGCAGGGAGCACTCTAGGCGTTTCCGGAGCTATAGGGAAACACCAAGGCTGACAATGGTGTCAAAGAGTGTGGGAAAGACAGGAGCCAGACAGAGCCTGTAGGGACATGAGGCTCAGAGGACGGAAAGATGAGAAGGACCCATGGCTGTAGCAGGAGAAGGGTCCAGGGACTTTTTATGGAAATGCACCAACCGACAGGAAGGAAAACAACATGCTGGGTGATAGGAAGTGTCTCAGGAGAGAAACCAGCAAAAGAGCTGGACTGGAGACAGACGGACACGGACAGCCCAGGAGAGGAGGATTCAGGGACATGCAGCACTGGGACTTGGGTGGTTCGGAGGGGGAGAATGACGGGCAGGACACAGGGAGGGCATGAGGGAGGCACAGCACAGCCCCGACAGGCAGACGAGGGAGCCTCTGCTGAGACGGCCAGCCCTCCGAGCTGTACCTTCCAGACCAAGGCAGCCAGCTAAGAACAGAATGGCAACCGGAGAAGAGGGAGCAGAAGGAACCTGCCTGGGCAGCTGTGGAAGCTGGGCACGGTGAGCTTCAGTAAGGCAGGACGTCTCCCTCTTTTAACACTGGGTGTGGCTTTTGAAGAGCCGCTCCTTAGTTACTGACGTAGTGAGGCCAGGCACCCAGCACGGCCCTATACAGGCATTGTCTCTGACCCAATCAACAGGGATCTCAACCAATTTCTACAAAATGTGGTTTCTTAAGCATCAGGAACAGTGGGTGGAGCAGGCCAGGCATGACCTTTTTAGTACAGTCCTCCCCTTGCTGTCAGGACAAACAGGCGAACCCACAGCCCCATACAGGCTGCTCTAAACGTTCCCACTTGGCTGGAAATGGGAGTGCCCAGAGGATGCATGGATCTGTGCTTCCAGCAGCAACGCTGCCGGGCTACGTCCCCTGAGATCATCCGGAGCATGTGCATGGCCACGGCACGTAGTTAACACTGTCTTGGTAAGCGGTTCTATTTGCTGCTGTCCTGTAAGGTTTTTAGACTCCATTTTTTCGAGTACTTATGGACCAGACTCTATGTAGGGAGAAACTGAGAAATTAAAAAGTCAAGAAGGAAGCAGAGTTGTATCTGGGCTCTGAATGTTGTCTATAAAAATAATTGCTATGTTTTTCAGTCTTCTAGACAGACTGAGCATGGATTGGATGCACAGGAGAGTTCACACTGCTGCAGCATTGGGAGCGGGCAACTGGGTGACGTTACCACAGGGACACTCAGGGTCGGGCGGGGCAAGGGGCAGTCCCACCAGCATCCAGGAGGAGCCTGTCTTCAGCCACGCACTGCTGATGCTGCTTTCTCCTGCAGCAATCATCAGGGAACACAACCCGCCTCCTCTGGTGTAGACTAGAGAGAGAAGAAGCAGGAAAAGAGGGCTTCTCTCCAGCCCCACTCCCAGCCACAAACCCCAGGGTCCTCAGGGAAACCGGGGATGGTGTGGGCAGTTCAGAGATAACAACCTGGCAGAAACAAACCGGACTCTAGAGAGAGATGATGAAGCTGCGAGCTTGAGTCCTTACTTTGAACAGCTGCAAATGGGCAAGTTCAGAAAGCTCTGTTGTTGCAGCTCCAAGCAAAACAGGGGGCCCGGACATGAGGGAGGTAAACTGGGTTGGACTCAGCGGAGGCAGGAGGAAGACAGAGCAGTTCGCCTAGCACAAAGATGCTTCCTTAAACAACACTTGGCCAAGGGTTTAACCAGTTTCTGTCATCAGATGACAATGGCAGAAGCCTGCCATGGGGCTATTTTTCTTTCTCATTATGTAGCCTCTCACCGGAGCATTATCTGATAAACATCTGCAAGTAAGTCCAACGATGAGATCACGGACTTGGGAGTTGCAATGACCTTGGGTTTAATGCCCCAGCTCTGCTTCTGACCATCTGCGTGATGCTGAGCAGACCTGTAACTTCTCTGATCCCGATATTAACCTTCTTAAAGGTCGTTGGAGGATTAAATGAGGTTCAGTGCTGATCCTGTACCAGGTACAATACTAGTTGGTCAATAGGTGGTGGATGCTTTTTCTTCTCTTTCTCCTGCTGCTACTTCTTACTGTGAACGATCGTATCTAAACCTAGAACCCCTTTGGGAGTGTTAAAGTCAGGCATCTGGAGCAGTTAAACCTTTGCTCATGACTTCAAGTACGGTCCCTTTGTCCAGAAAGGAGAGGCCAAATTCGCAGCCTCCTTGGTTCTGTGATGAGACTCATTCTTGTTGCCAGCCTCTGGCTGAAACACCTTCACATGTATTGTCTTGTGTGAACCTCATGATAACCCCATGAACAGGGCCAGCTTCACGGGCACTGGGCTCGTGCAGTCACGTGGAGCCCCACACTCAGAAGACCATGCACTTTGATTTCACACTCTGCTGTCAGCATCTGGAAACCCTTGATAATCTTTTAACAAGACATTTTAAAGGGACTCTACATTTTCTTTAGCACTGGCCCCTACAAATGATATAGTATCTGCAAAGTATTATATTCTCCACACTCCACAGCTGGGGAACGGCAGGCAAAGCCAAGTGAGGAAAACAAAGGGGGCGGGATGATGAAAGTAACACGCCTTGGACTCAGACTTGCACAAGTTCCTTGAACTTTTAAAAAACTGTGATAAAATACACATAACATAAAATTTATTGTTTTAAATCTCTTAAAATATGCAATTCAGTGGCATTTAACGCATTCAGTATGTTGTGTAACCATCACCACTATCAAGTTCCAGAACATTCTCACCATCCCAAAAGCAGACCCTCTACCCACGAGCAGTCAGTTCCCATCACTCCCACCACCCAGGCTCTGGAAACCACTCACTGCTTCCAGCCTGTGATGGAAAATTTCGTGCATCAACTTGACTGAGCTTAGGGATGCCCAGATAGCTGGTGGAACATTATTTCTGGGCGTGTCTGGGAGCATTTCTGGATGAGATTAGCATCTGAGTCAGTGGATGAAGTAGAAATCTGTCCTCACCAATGTGGGTGGGCAGCATCCAATCCACTGAGGACCCAAATGGGAGCAAAGGGAAATTCTTCCTCTCCCTCCCTCTCTCTGTCTCCTTGAACTGGGACATCCATCTTCTCTGCCCTTGCACATTAGAGCCCCTGATTCTTGGGCCTCTGGACTCCATGACTTAAACCAACTCCTCTGCCCTCTCCCCCTTCCCTGGTTCTCAGACCTCCAGCTTTTCTTGGTCTCCAGCTTGCAGACAGCAGATGGTGAGACTTCCCAGTCTCCATAATACTCACTAACATGTGAGCAATTCCCATAATCAACATCTCTCTCAACACACACATACACAAACACACTTCCCATTGGTTCTGTGGTTCTGTTTCTCAAGAGAAACACGACTAATACACTATCTGTGTGGGTTCACCAATTCTGAATGTTTTACTTAGGTGGATTTATACACCATGGGCTGTCGAACTTCTGGGTTTGTCTTTAACTCCTTTGTAAAGGATGGTAGTGATGCTTAACTCCCAGTGTGGACGGGAAGTTGATAAGCTCCCTTTAGGCACAGCGTAAACAGTGGATGAAGGGTATTTATCCTACTAGCATTGCTGCATTGCCTTTATTATCATCATTATTATTATTGCTGTTGTTACTGCTGCTGCTGTTGCTATTGTAATGAAGACAAGAGAACCACTGTGGTGATCGTGACGTGAGTCAGCCGATCCAAGATCACACAATTAGCAACTGCTGAGACCGAATCCTGGCCCTCGATTCTCATTCTTAATCCTATTGATTCTAATTCTAAATCTTTGTAATCTCCCCATCTTCTGACTAGGATTTTTCAAAGGAGCAAAGATGAGGAGCTGGTGAAGGCAGTGTCGGCAGAGAAAAATTACAAGCCAAGGTCTGGAGGAAGAAAAGACAGGTCAGGAGGCGGTGGATGGAGTTGGGCCGAGCCGCCCTGGCCAGGTCAGTTGAAGCCACTCGCTGGGACCTTCAGTGCCTTTCCGTAGGGGCTGGAACACGCTCTGCTTTGGCCTTTCAGTGCTCTGGAGGCCTTTGAATAGATCTTTACAGAAGCCAGGCTCTCCTCTCTGGAAATCTTAGCTGGAAAGAAGAATTCTGTAGGATAAGACGAGGAAAGCCGAGCTGGTGCAGGCTCCCTGGGGAAGCACTGGGCCCTGGGCACACTCTCTGTATCAGAGGATCAGTGATTTTTATCATCTTAAAATAACTACAGTGCTTTGGCTGGAACCCTACTGCGGGAACCTCCAAGCATTTGCAAACAATGGCTCATTATGTTTTATCTTTTATCTACCTGTCTGTGGATTAAATGGAACAGGCATGGTTTGATACCGGCAGTCCACTCCCCATAAACCTTCCTCT